>CAEFZX010023299.1:0-33452 GCA_903066825.1 Alfaro cultratus | reverse complement strand
GCATCCATAAAAGGTTTACCGATTACACTCTTACTGTGTTAAATGGGACAGAATACCTATTGCTATTTTTATTCCCAATCACGCTCACAATCACAGTTTAAAAACGTTAACAGCCTTTCAACGGGCTTCCGGTACGAGGCTCCGTACACCTCTCACGGAATTTCGAGCAGGGACTCCGCCGTCCCTCACGGATTTTGACCAATCTATGGTACCTGTTAGTGTCTAGAATTTACAGACAGAAACAGGTAGATTTAGGGAAAATGAATGACAAAACAAAGAAATGGCTGAAATGGACTGAAAAGATCTAAAACCAAAATGGACATAAATACCAACATTCAAGAGAAAGAACAGAAGAATAAAAAGATATTAAGATGTGAGAACACTTTTTGCCAGGCACTGTGCAAATTCAGTGGGCTATTCTCTAAATTAGGAGGATTATTGGTGTGCTAAATGGATTCTTGGTTACGTCTCATCTAGGGGTCTAGAGGAAAACTACTGCCGTAACCCAGACGGCTCTGAGGCTCCCTGGTGTTTTACGTCAGTGCCAGAGATGAGGACTGTTCTCTGCCTGCAGATCAAACGCTGCGCTGATGACATAGAGGCCGAGGGTACGTCGTCTTGATTCAGAAATGATCTAAGAATAAATCCAGTGAAGGTCTCAATGCACTCCTCCACTTCAATGACAATTTCATTTCACTTATAACTAGGGCTAAACAATAAATCAATAACAATATATACTGCAATAAACACGTGATCACACTGTAACTTTTGGAGCAGTTTAAGGTTTCACTCATAACTGCTTAAAAATAATAAACAATTGCATGGAGTGAAAGCTATAAATAAAACTTGAAAGGTCATGTCACCAGTTTCACAGTATTTCAGATATTTAAAACAAAAAAATTAATCAATAATGATCAATATCGACTAATATGAGATGCCTATATCGTGATAAGTTTCCTGGCCATATCGTCCAGCTCTACTTATGATTTTTTTTATCTTCCCAGACTGCTACCATGAAAATGGGAAAAACTACAGAGGTGTCGTCCGCAAAACTCGTAAAGGCATCACCTGTCAGAAATGGAACGTGAACACACCTCATCAGACCAGGTGTGGTGACACATTTGGGCTTTTATACAAACAACCAACAGTAAAAGCCAATCTCCTTCTACAAAGCAAAGCTCTTATCTCATATGACTAATATTTGTGTGATTTTTATTTATTTTTTTTAGAATAAACCCACGGACGCATCCGGATGCCAACCTGACAGAGAACTATTGTCGTAACCCAGACGGGGACCAACACGGGCCCTGGTGCTACACCACTGACCCCAAAACTGAGTTTGACTACTGCGCCATTAAACAGTGTGGTACTTACCTCTGCTTTTCGTGTGTTAAGTTTAAAATTGTTCAAGAAAACTGTTTATCCAATCCTCCTTTTATTACTTTAACTGTTTTATTTTTCTGTTGCTTTCAAACAGCTGGAGAGAAAGTGCCACTGACAGAAACTGTAGGTTAGTTTGCAAATTAATATGGACAAAAAGCTGCTCAGAAGACGCTACGGTTTTCTTGTGCGGTCATATTGTTGTCTTTTTGTGAACACAGAGACGGTGGAGTTCAGCGAGTGCGGGAAGAGAGACGACCGTCCCCAGCCGACCAGGTTGCGTATCGTGAATGGAATCCCTGGGAACTCGCCGTGGACTGTGAGCCTCAGAGACAGGTCAGGCTGACAGCTGACGGCGTTTGGTGATGAACTATCAAAACAGTCTCTGTTGCGCTGTGAATAACCTCTGACCTCTTTGTGTGCAGGAAAGGAAACCACTTCTGTGGAGGATCTCTGGTGAATCCCAGATGGGTGATCAGCACAAAGCAGTGCTTCTCCTCCTGGTAGTTCATTTAGGAAGGCTCTGAGATTTTACACGTCAAACGTGGAGCTGGGATAGCAAACAAATGTTTTAATATATTTAATATAAAATAGAAAATATAATAACAGTGAACATATCTCAATTGAAACAATAATGCTAATGTACAATGGTTAATTTATTAGTTAACATGTAAATAAATATCAGGTGGAAAACCCTTTTTTAGTCAGTGAGTGTGATACACCAACCTTTACTTTTAGTTCATAAATTGTAATAGTTTCAAACTACAACTGTTTTTTGTTTGTTTTTTTTAAGTTCTTGTCAGATTATTAACTTTGAAAATACAGAAAAGGAAAAAAATCTAACATTTTACATCAATTTGGTTTAAAAATGGCATCACTTTCTTGATGCATTCATTAGCTGAACCTTGTATCCTAAGATAACTCAAAAGTAGATTGGTAGTTGCAAAAAATAAAATAAAATAATGTTTTATTGTGGTAGTGTATTGTAGCACAAGAATTTTTTTTTCAGAAAAGTATAATCATTTATGTGTTACATTTACACACAAGCACGGGCCTGTATGAAATTTATCATAAACTTGGGTAAAATTGCGACCCTTTTGGTATTTGCAGAAAAGATTTAAAACAAAAATGCATGACATAATCTTATTGTTTTATTTTAAACAAATAAGAAGCAGCCTTTCTTGATGTTTGTCTTCTTGTTTCGTTTTTTTGACAGCTATGTGGACCTTCCTGGATACTCCGCCATGATGGGAACTCTTTTCCGTGACCCGCAGGAAGGAGAGCCTGGCGTGCAAACCATTCCTCTCACCAAGATTGTGTGTGGACCCTCTGAGTCTCAGCTGGTCATGCTGCAGCTGGAGTAGTGTGTATAATCGTGCATCAGGACACACCCTCATACACAACCACTTGCACATAATAACTACCAAAGTTTCTCCCTTGACTGCACGTTCTATCTGTCTCAAGTCCGGCCCAGTTCAACGAGCGTGTCTCTCAGATTTGCCTCCCTCCTGAGCGCTACATAGTGCCCGAGCACACAAAGTGTGAAATAGCCGGATGGGGTGAGACGAGAGGTAAGGGAGACTCTGGAGTCAGAAGGCTACGAATGGACTTTCTTCAAAAGATTAAACCTTGAGGTTAAAGTAACGTTGCATGCAAATGAGAGAGGGAGATTTCTACACCTTTTCTGAGCATACTGCTTGCTGTAGTTTTCTTGTCGCTGTTTCTTCAGGGACGGGAGATGAGACTGTCCTCAATGTTGCACACGTGCCGGTTATAAGCAACACTGAATGCAACAGATACTTCAGAGGTCGCGTTCGAGAAAATGAGATGTGCACAAACTCTTTTCAGGCTGGAGTTGGTGCCTGTGAGGTAGGTGTCTGCAGTGAACATGTTGATGGCTGCCTTTTTCTTAGTTCATGCAGTTTCCTTTACTTATACAGAAATAATGAACATTATGAATACAATAAATACACTTTTGACTATCATGCAAGCATTTAGCTGACCCCTTGTGGTTGCTTAGAGGTATGCAGTGTCTTGCAAAAGTATTCTCACTTTATTTCCTCAAACTTCAATGCACTTTGTTATGAGTTATAGTGATAAACCAGCGGAGTGGTTAATTGAAAAGAAAATACAACAACTTTATCTACGAATAAAAATTATAAAAAGCATTTCATGCATTTGTAATCCAACCCCCTTGTACTCTGATGCCCCTAAATGAAATTCAGTGCCACCAACTGACTTCAGAAGTTGTCTACTTAGTAAGCAGATGAAGAATTTACAACTTTGTTAGAAAACATTAGTGAACACACAGCATCATGGAGATCATGAGTTTGATTTTCTAGATGTTAACAAGTTTATTTTGTGGTTTAATTAAATAACCATTCCTTTTCTAACATTTCTTGCATCGTTATTGTCAATCTGTTGTGAAAATTCTGTGCAAAAATTACATTTAAAATACACTCGTGTTTTAAATTTTTTGGGTGGGTTAGGAGTCGCTTTGAAGAGCCCAAGGAGCCAAATACTTGAACACTGTTTTAGGTCAAGCAATAATATGTTCCCAGAGCTGATGGGGTGGCAGGTAGAGGAAATAAACCTTACGTTTACTGCACAACAGCATATAACACACAGAACATTGGACTTTTCCCCACTACCAAGCCCACAAGATAATTTAAACTCTTAGCACTTGCTAAAGTATCCAATAGCCCTAAGCAATGATATAACAGAAAAGTAGCACTAATAGAAATGTCACTCCAGAAAATAAAATCTAATAAATAATGCTTTCCAAATCTTTCATAAAAAGTGACTAAATGTGTTTCCCCAAATATGAAACTGCTCCTTTGACAAGAAGTAAAGCATGTGAACTGCTGTAGATTAAATCCCCTCATATAGAAAAAAAAAACCCTCCTCTGTTGATTTATCCTGCTTTGAGGAGAGAACATACAGCTATTTATAAGTTACTATAAATCAAACACATCCACCATATGGCTAATGTAAGTGAACTGACTGCAAGATGTTTCCCACCTCGGCAGTGACACTCAGTCATAACAGAGACAAATAATGACTGCGGAGTGTTGTTGCTGTGTGTCTGCAGAAAGACTATGGCGGGCCTCTGGCGTGTCAGAACGCCGACTGCTGGGTGCTGGAGGGCGTGATCATCCCCATGAGGCGCTGCGGACACCCGGGACAGCCCAACATTTTCATTCGCGTGTCTGTGTACGTAGACTGGATCAAGAAGGTCATGGAGATGGCTTAGCTGTCTAGGAACTGAGCAAATGCTTTAACATTTGCAAGAGATGCACATTTTTATTCTGTTAGAGGTTAAAACTTGTGCTAATCAAACTGTACAATTGGGATTTATGTCCAGGGTGATGTAGCTATGGTGCCACAGTGTTACCAGAAAGGGCTCTTACTGTGAACATTAAGACAGTGTAATTTGTTGTTTTGTATCTGCTCTAAGTTCTTTTATTGCACTTAAACTTGGAGATAATTCATTCTGACAATGTTGGTGTTTGCTAACATTTTTTGGACTCCTTACGTTTTAAAGGGCCAGTATTTTTAAGACATATAGTGGCGTGTGATAGCACAATAAAGTAACTACGTTACTTTCAGTTGTTATGAAAAATACTGCATATATCAAACACAACTTTTAGGAAATTTTGCTTTCTAATTTAAGGCCTTGAAATTGGGCCTCTGTCTCTTTAAGAAGCTCTTGCTCTTTCTGAAACTCCGCCTTCAGGAGGTCATCACAACAACGTTCCTCCATTAACCCTCTAACAACGTTTTTCCCAGCGTTTCACTCAAAAGTTGCTCCTATAATGAACTGAGCAGATGCAGTTCCATTTGGTGTTTGCTAATTGCTTCTGGCTAGTCTGAAGGAGCTGAGTGCTGCATCTTGAAACGAGGAGAAGCTGCAAGTAGTAACATATTGATCTGCTTTAATGCATTCAATCCCTCCAGCAACATGTTTACTAACAAAAGTTGCTATATATGTTTTGGAGTAATTTCATGGCAAAGGGACAGACAAAAGTGTAAAAGGTGAAATGTTCAATTTCTAACCACATTTTAGAGGAGCAAATGAGGCATTTCTGACTTTCCAAGTTCGAAATCCAACTTTTTGGTTCATCTTCTGGGATTTTTCAGAGTTCAGAGTTGAATTTGTATACAAATGTATAATATGCTAATGCATACATCTCCATGATTAATTTAAGTACATCTACATTCTGACTCCTGCTCTAACAAATGTTCTTCCTGATAATAATTATTGTTTTTAATGTATTGTTTTTAATTATATTGTATAATGTAGCCTCATGCCAAATATGAAAAGATAATTAACAAAAAAAAGATTCTGAAACAAGAACAGCACATTGAACATGGTATTGTCTTTTATTGGGATTTTGTTTGATAGATCAACACAAAGCTCCACACTTGGTTTGTACAATATTTTTGAAACTAAAATCTAAAATGTTTGGCTCAAAACCTTGAATCAACTTTCATTGCAATCACAGCTACAAATCTTTCGAGGTATTTTTACCAGCTTGGTAAATTTAGAGACTGAAATTTGTCCTCGTGCTTCTTTGCAAAATGGTTGCAGCTCCATCAGATTAAAAGAGAATAAGTTTGTGAATTTTAGGTTTTGAGTATCGCCAAAGATTTTCAATTAGATCTCAGCCAGTTTTACACATTAATATGTTTGTAGCTAAACCATTTAATTATTGCTTTCGTCTGACGGCAGGCTTAAGGTTAAGATTGTTGTCTTGCTGGAAGGTGAAGCTCTGCCAAAGTCTATTTCAGCAGGTTTTCATCAAGGATTTTCTTGTGTTTATCTCCATCCATCCCCAAAGAAAAATATCCCCCAGCATGATGCTGCCTCCACCATATTTTACTGGAGGGAGGGGATATCAGTCATCCACCCGCCCCTTGCAAGAACAAGCTGGTATAGATGATGGATGAATACATAGCCACACCAAAAGTTGAAAGCATGCATCATGTTCTTTAGACTTTCTAATTACCCATTACAAAATTCCAATAAATTATGTAAAAAAATGTTAAAGAGGTGTGTTAAAGAAGCACCGCAAGAGAAGAGTTTGGTTTACAGCGGAGGTTTAAAGATCCAAACATTCACCCCCCTGTAAGCACTCCCATTACTACAAAACTGTACGCCTCCCCCTGTCTCGCCTTGGCATTGAGTTGGAGCTCCAAAATACATTCTTTGCCCCCAGCCTCCAAAAAGAAATCCCTCCTCTGCCTGTCTTTTGATGCCTGCCCCACCTCCAAAGACATGCCTTTGTGCCTTATGCAGAACTGTATGCGCTGCACATTCTTTCTAGTTCTATAGGAGGATTTTTGTAACCCGGTACTGATGAGCCCACGGAATTCAGCTTAAATAAACCTCAAGATCAGAGTCCGACCAAATCTCCGACTGCAGAGGGCCACTGAACTCTCACATGTGGACATGCTACAAAAAAAAAAAAAAAAAAAAAAAACTCCCTGCAGTGTCTTCCTCTTGTTGGTTTTGGCACCAACGTTTTACCTGTGCATGCAACATCTTTGTTTTGTTTTTGTTTTTTTCTGCACAACAGAAACTATTAGAGACTGATTGTGGTCGTTGATGGGTGATTTCTCTTCACTTTCACTTAGTAATACATAAAGATGATGACAGGTCCAGTTCATAAATGAGTACAAGTTCTCAGCAGCACTTGCAGAAGCTTCTGGTAACCATGACTAAAATGCTGAGAAAAACTGCCACATAAATATGCAAATGTTTTTTCTTGTTATTCTGCTTTTTGCTATAATAACTTGAGAAGTCCTGTGTATTATTAGCAAATTAAACGCTTTACCGTATTGGCTTCTGACTGAATGTAACGTTGTGTAATATTGTGGTTTCATTGGATATTCATTCTGGGTATTTCTGAATTACATCATGAACCTGTCACTGCCGTGGTTCCGACTCAGCGGTGGGCTCCATCTTTTGTAATGTACAGTTTTATATCCTGGGCTCTTGCCAGCAGGCTCACCTGACATGACTCCACAAGAGGTCCAGCATTAGCCGCCGCTGGAATGTGTGCTGCAAACTCTTCTCATCTGAATTCATCACTTTGTATAAACTTCTGCATAAATCTGAAATAAAAAGAGTGAGTTTTACGGTTTGCAAACATTAGCTCCAAAATAGATAAAATCTAACATTTTAATATGTTTTAAAACACTGTTAAGTGCTGTAGAAATCATGTCTTGTCAAAATGAGGGACACATATTCAGCTCCCTTTACTTGGATTCCCTGAATTAAAATGCAGCTAATATCATGATGATATAATAATTATCGATATTGACAATTATTGATTAGCTTTTTGTTTATATATATGAAATACTGCCAAACTGGTGGCGTGACCACAGTTTTCTTTTTATTTTCATTCTTATTTTTAAGCTATTATGTAGCACAGAAGCAAAACCTGAAACTGCTGCTAGTTACTCAGCAGGCTGTTGCTAGGTAACCAAAGAACTACTGAGTTGCTAGGTAACCAAAGAACGACTGAGTTGCTAGGTAACCAAAGAATGAGTAAGTTAGTTGATCCACCAACCTTGTTTAGCTTGCTTTGAGAGGTTGAGCGACCAAAGCCTTTCCTCTGCCTACATCCCCCAGAAAGCTGTGCGGTTTTGGGTCAGAATATTTTATTGAATATTGAATAATCTCTCAGATTTATTATACTGCCTATCACTAAAATATTGTTATTGATGTATTGTACAGCTCCATGTAAACGTAGCCTGAGAGAGGACACTGTTCACTAAAATATAAGAAAATAAAAACAGCATTGTACAACTACAAAACATGGCTGCTCACCTAAACTGACAGACCAGGTGGGGAAATAATTAATCAAAGCAGCCAAGATGCTAACAGTAACTTTGGCGAAAATGTAGAGATGCACAACTCAGATAACTATTTATTTTGAACTCCACAAATCTAAAAATGTACGCAAGAGCGGCAATAAAACAGAGGAAAACATGTGGAAGACGTTCCTCTGGCAGCTGCAGCTGAAGGTGATTCTCCAGAGTACTGACTCAGAGGTGTTGAATACATTTTTACACGCCACACTTTTCAGTTGTTTTTAAAATAAGGAAATTGGAAACCATGTGTCATTTTTCTTCCACTTCACAATTATGTGCTACTTCCATACAGATATCACACTAAATACACTAAATACAATGTTCTGTCATTGTAACATGACAGAATGTGGAAATGTTCGAGACGTCTGCAACGCATGTTTGCAAAACAACTGATTAAATAAAACACGCAATCTGTATTTCCCCCCTCTAAACAATAGCACAACAGTTTACAGCCCAGCAGATTAGGTTCCCATGAAGCCCTTTGATACAGCGGCCCTTTATGACTTACAAGGTTAGTGATACTGTGTATCTCTGGCCATGTAGGTGGGGAGATAACAGCAGGGAAAGTGAGTGAAACTCTCTGCTTGAAACTGTGCAGACTGTCTGCTCTCACTATGAAGCAAACTGAACCTTTTCCCTCCCTTCTTCTTCTTCTTTTTTTTTTTTTTGAGGGGGGTGGAGGGGGGGGACTTCCCAGCCTCCCCCACTTCTTCTTCTTTTTCTGTTTTTTCCTTGTGAACCCCGGAACCAGACCCTCTAGTCTGGTAATACCCCTGTCTTCTTTCCCCCTCTCAAGTGGGTGGTCCGGTGGAGCAGCCCTTGGGGCGGGGTCCTCTGTTTTCAACCCTCCTACCCCCGTTCTTTCTTGAAACATGCTTTAATAGAGAAAGTATGCAATGCATACTGCTCTGGTGCAACCCCCCACTATACTGCATCTGGGGTATTCGTGACTGGACGTCTGGGGGATCACACACATTTCCGATTAGGAAGGAGAGAAAGAGAGATCAAGAGAGAGGGAGGGAGTGAGGGAGAGAGAAACAGAAAAAAAGAGAGAGAGAGAGAGAGAGAGAGAGAGTGATTACCATTTCAATCCAGCCAATGAGACAGGCGATACACTAAGATTTTCATAGTTGTGCAGGAGCACAAAGTGAGCGGAGTGTGTGTGAACTTCCAGGTAAAGCTGCAAACCGACCTAAGGTAAGGATCAACTTCCTCTGCTCCCCCCTCTGTCTGCCTCAGTGTGTGTGGCTGCATGACTCCTCAGCCTGAACATGGAGCCTCTATATCTGCATACATGCACGCTCTGAAAAGAGAAATTTTGCACCTGTGTTTCTTTGCCTTTTGTCCTATGTAAAGTTGTTGTTCTTTCGTCTGTCTCTTCAGCGCGACATTTCCCCAATTTTCTCCCCCCATGTAGACCTGCTGTGTTATCGCTCCTAAAAAACAAACACACTTGAGAGAGAGAGAGAGAGAGAGAGAGAGAGAGAGATGGGTTGCGCAAGTGATGGAAGCAGGGGGATGTTGTCGACTTTCTGCCTTTTAAAATAAATTAAAAAAAATTAAACAAGAAAGGAGACGTAAAAGCCGATGGCTTCTACTTGTTATTTTGGCGTCAACATGCGCCAACTACTCAACATGGGATTCGCCTTGTTTCCTACTGTCGAGTTCGGCTTTTAGTGTGTATTTCTGCTCACTATGGTACTGCCGCCCATATGCAGAAAGTACATTCAGTCCCGTACTGGAGAGCCAAACACCGAGCGGTCTGAGTGGACGCTGCGCCGCCGATCACATCACATCAGATCGGCGCGTACTGTTGTTGTTCCGAGAAGTGAGTTTTGCGAACGACGAAGCGACGTCGTGCGTCTCGTTTGGCTTTAAATCCGTCCAGCAAGGACGAATTTCTCGAATTACTCCGACTTCCTGCTTCGGTGCGGCCGTTTTGATAGGCTGTGATGGCAATTAGCGTTTGGCACATTCCTCACAGAGCCAGGCTCTGAGTGAATGACCACCTTGGGACACCTAGTTTCTGCGAGATATATGGCTCCCATTCGGTTTTTCCTGTTACCGAAAACTTCATAAATCCCTGCAAATAAAGTTGTTATAGGTTACATAACACAAGGACGCATTGTTCATATCATACCATATCACTGCATGCTGGAGAGAATTAATAATAATAATAATAATAATAAAAAAGCTCTAGACTGAGCTATTTTGAAATGTTTTGATAATTAAGTTATCCAACAGTTTCTAAAAGGAAACGGGCGACTTAAAGCAAACAAGACATTGTGATATTTATTTTGAATATTGAAATCACGATGTTGGTGCAATAAACCCTAACCATTACTTCATAGTACAAAATATTTTTCATGAAATATGGATTCAAAGCAGGAACTAATGAGCTTTAACTAGTTGCACTAATTGTTTATTAACAAATTTTTACATGTCAGTTTTCCTTTTTTCATAGGAAACCCTTATAAATAAAAACAGCACATGAATATTTAGCTATCCTTAACAATGTTTATTCATTTATTTATCTTATTTAATTAATTCACATGTCATCTCACTGTACTTTACCTGACAAGCATGTCTGATTTATTTAATCAAAATCAATCCAGATTCAAATTCAGCTACATACATTTTGGTTGAGCTCATAAGAAATTTCAGCCGTAGCTTTGGGTTTTTTGTGCCAGTCCAAGATTGCTAGTTTTGAAACTTCCTGGGTGTTCCCCACTCTACTTCCTTTTTCATCATCTCAACATTCCCATAATTCCCTGCAAGCGTAAGCATCTTTGTCACTAGAACTTCCTTCAGGTGTTTACTTCAAAGGAGGTCGAAATCTGTCCAGCTCACCAAATATAAGTTTGGCACTTCAAATGTTATAATCAACCAAATATTGGTTCCAAGCGCTTGTTTGCAATTGCAATTGTTATTAATATAACAAAGTCTGTTATATTAACAGACTTTGTTAATAAGTCTGTTAATATAACAGACTTCAGCTTTATAAAAGATCATATTCAGTTGCTGAAGTTTCAAGAGGTATATGGTCACCATTTTCTGTTACCAAATAGTTAAAAAATCCCTGTAATAGGCTTCTAATGACTCATTGTTTACTATATTAATGCAAGCTGCATGACACTACGCTAGTATTGACTCATAATATATTCATTAGTTGTTTGTTAGCTATGCTTTAATTCAACCGCTCATTTTAAAGCTTTCTGCATGCACCCCTGCTCTTCTCTATGTTTTCTTGAGCACATCATGTTAATTTCAGTCATTATTGTTTTATCAATATGATAAATGTTTCAGCTTTAAAAGACTGTGTGGATGCAATATTTGGAATATTTATAGGACCATTCAATTAAACTTTACTTTGTAATAAAATATTTGGTTATTTGGGTTAATGTTCACTGTCCGTTATGCCAACACCTGCTGACTCTATATTTGCTGATGCTGCTAGATTTCAATGTAGTGGAGACACATTGTGATAGTGGAAAAGAAGGAAAAGAGAGAGGAAAACGTGAGCTAATCTTAACCAGCATCATCATCGCAGTTTTTCCATCACTCTTTTTGATCTTCAGCAGCTTGGTTACTAAAATCCCTTTCAGGTGAGGGCAACAAGAGACATACTTGTCCATCCAGTTGATCAAATATACAATTTTTATGGCATTTGAAATGTAATAATGTGCCACATATCTTACCCCAGCATTCCTTTACATTGGCAGTAGAAGAAATATTGACATTGCCTTGATGATTACAATTCAATACTTTACATAAATCCCAAACCACTGACAGAAACAAAAATAAAATAATCATTACAGTTGTCCACATAATACCAAAACAGATCAGTGACAGCAGTCCCAAACCTGTTTTTGTCTGATTGTTTCTCAGTTTTGTGTATTTACCAAAAGGTTTGTTTTCTTCCTTCTGTCTGCGTATTTGTGTGTTTCTGCCAAAGCTGTAAGTAAACCTGCAGCAACTTTCACTTCTTTCCCATTGAGAATCACCTGACAGAGGGAAGCTGGAAAGGCAGACATCAGTGCAATAGACGCAGATCTTGAATGGCAGATTGAGTTGTGAATATCTGTGCTACTTTTAGTCTCTGCACACCATTCTCATGTTTCTCAACATTTGGCAGAGTCTATGTTCCGATGGACCCAGTGCCAAGGCTTGAGCATGAGTGGTTCCCACAGTTGCTCTTGGAAAAATTTCCTGCATGGTTCTCAATTATACTTGTTATTATACAGTCAACTCTTATTCAAACACCTTTTTCTGAAACCTCTCAAAAAGTAGATGATTGAAAGTACTAATATTTCATTAAGCAATTTAACAAGAATTGTTGCATCGCTTTATTAAAAGGTATTCAGATTGTTATTTCTGCTATTAAAAGTCACTTCTTTCCCCTGTTAAAGCCCCAGAGGCCTCTGCTCCAGGCTTTGATGCCAACACCCTCTAAAGCAGGTGGACAGACGCAGGAATGAGCGACAGTGGGACCAAAGAGCCATCTCCTCAGTCGAGCACAGCCCAGTCGCCTGAGGAGCCCCAGCGCAGGGGTCGGGGCCGACCTCGGAAACAGCAGCAGGTAAAACTTCAGAGCCTGCACTCACCTCAGAAACCAGTGGTATTTAGTTTTGAGTTATAGCTGAATTGTGTTTTTTTGTAGAGAGTGGGTAATGCAATTTTGATTGGTTAGCTTTGACTCCAGATGTAATCTCTTTCCAAAGGAGCCCGTTGGACCACCGACCCCAAAGAGGCCGAGAGGACGACCAAAAGGCAGCAAGAGCAAAGGCCCCAGAACTGCACTGAAGGTTAAAACTCACCACAACACTTTCATATTTATACACAACTACATACCTATGACGTCAAGAGATCAACATTTGTTTTTGTTTTTTTTACCAAGAAAGTATTCATTTGTAAACTTTTCTAAATAGTTCAGAAATTGATGGCGAAATCATACATGTAATGACATTCACTGTAATTTGGAACCTGGAATACAAATACTTGCATTTTGTCGCGTAACACATAGGTGTTGGGTGATTTTTCTCGTTTTCTGTTTTCAATGCATTTTGCTTAGTTCCAAAACTACAATAAATATTTCACCTTACAAAAGTCAAACAAACAAACTCATACAAAATCAGTTATTCATGGGTATCTGGTCTGCATTTTCAGCCACTTGCTGATGCACTCTGCAGGATGAAATGATTGGAAGTCTTAGTCATCATTTTCTTGTGAGTTGTTTCAGCTTCTGACCTTTGTCAGGATTGTTTGAAGGCCAGAAGCGATAGGTCTCCAAATAAAAAAAGCTTCTTACCATTTCACGTGTTGCTGGGATCTTCACTTTAGCAGATTTTAGACCTTCTCCATTCATCTTGGGATTCAGTGAAGGTGTGTCAGAAACTTTCCCCAATCTTATCCAAACCAGCTGAATCAGTAAAATGTCATAATCCCAAAGTCACTGACAGGTTTCTGCATTTACAATAATTGGATCATTTTGTCAATAAAATGCCAGAAAATATTTAAAGTCAGATTAATTTAGCATGTCATCATAGTTTACAGCATAATATGTAAACTTCCTTTCAAAATAATAATGACAAAAAAGAAAACATCTTTATTTGCATATAGAGGAACATTGCTTTCTTATAGCTTTACAGAGAAAAAAAGGATACATTAAAACAAAAACTCTCAAGCGTAAACTGAGATAACAGTAAACAGATGTGCTAATTCATATGTCATCTCACTCACTTTGTTTAAAAATAAGTAAACAAAGAAATAATAATGAAAAAATTAAACCCACAGCATAAAAGTAACTTCATTAAGGCTAATGCAAAAAAAAAAACAAAAAAAAACTTTTTAAAGCCAGTTTTAACAGTATTGAAAAACACGGCAGCTCTTAAAGTCTCTGAGACGGTTCTGCAGAGCTTTGCGCTGTTATAATTGAAAGCAGCCTTTTCCCTCTTCATTCAAGCTGTATGATTTCCAGATTATCAGTTGCCGTCCTTAATAATGTGGACAGAGCATCCCTGGGAATCAACTCAATCAGACAGGAGCCAACGTCCTGCAGACATCGGACAAGAAATAAAATCATTTAAGATTCAAATTCATGTACACTATACATGCAAAGAGAGATGAAATAATAGCACAAAATACTTTTCACAGTAATTATTACAAAAACATGCTCTGAAACTTTCACATGTGACAATATGGTATCAGTCTCAAAAGTGTTTAAGGTTTCAGAACTCTTTGTTTTTAAGACAGAAACTGCATAAACATTATTGTAAGTGTCTTTTGCATCTATTAATAAAGTTAATAAGAAAAGATTAAAAATGCTTATTTTATCAATGCAACTAACAAAAGCAATTATTTTCTGAAAAACAAGTCTCACACCTGATTATTAACTTGTAAATATCCAGATATTAATTGCATTGCTGATAAATGCTAATAAATCAAATTATAGTTTACTTTGAACACTTGTGGAAGCTGTCATATAAACAGATGCAAATGCTGAGCTTCTGTTTGCAACCTTCCTGTCACATCTCTCTGTTTGAACCGTGTTAAAAGGTAGAACTGTAGCTTAAAACGAGTTGTTTTTTTCTGTTTTATGGATGAGTTTTGCTGAGTTGCATTTATTAAACCTCCAGTGAATAAACTAGTTTGTTGTGCATCAGTGGCTCTGAGGTAGCAATTATTGTCAGTCAATTTAGCTTCCAAAACTTGTTAAAACACAGCAGATTGAGGTATTTAGTGGATGCATTTAGACATGCCAATCACACAAATCCATCTTTCTGTGGAAAGTTCAGTTAGAGAAAACATTAACATGAGTTCACAAAGGTTTTACTGTTTGATTAGATGCAATCTTTTTATCTGTGGAGTTGTTTACATAAAGGTAAGTGCATCTTTAGTACTTGAAATCTGTGCAGGTACGCTAGATGTCGACATACTGAGGAGGGATTTGACAAATTATTTTTGCTCAGTATTGAGCAAAATCGTTACATTCAGGAAGCAGAAGGACATTGCATATTCCAAAAGTTAGCCCTGCATAAAACCTCCTAAGAGGAATGTGAACATAGCATGTAATCTAAACTTTTTCCACCACTGATTTGGTTTCTCCTCAGAAAGTAGAGCCTGTTGGGCAGAGGCGACCACGAGGGCGACCGAGAAAATGGGTATGGAGTTCTCACTGGCCCGTATGGATGGACTGAAAATGTGCAGGTTTTTGCAAAAGTACTCAGACCCTTTGAACTTTTTCACACTTCTAAAGATCCAACCACACACTTTTAGCACCACTGGCCTTTATTGAACTGTAAACTGGCAGAAAACAGGGTGGAGAGAGAGAGGGAAAACATGCAGTAAATGTCCCGGATCACGAATCGAACGCAGGACGACCGCGTCACGGATGGTGGCCTCTGCATATGGCGCACGATCTCTGCCAACTGGACCGCCCAGTGCCCCCACTTTTTCAGGTTTTTCTCTGGGATTTTATGCAATGGACCAACACAAAGTGATTTGGAATTGTGACATGGAAAGAAATTATACATGGTCTTCTAAGTTTTTTAATAATAAATATCTAAAAAGTGTGGAATCCATTTGTTTTCATCCTCTGAGTCAATACTTTGTCAAGCCACCTTCTGCTGCAGCTCCAGCTGTAAGAGGTTAAAGGGAATGTCTTTACCAGCTTTGCACATCTAGACAATTAACATTTAGATCATTCATCCTTACAAAACAGCCCAGTGTGGTTAAAGAGAATCTGTCAACTGGGCTTAATTGGACATTTGATTGGGATATTTTAACACTTGAATATGTATTGATCTAGTTGTCCTGATATATGGGGACTCATAAGATCCAACTGATTTTATTTTAGGATAGACCTATATTTGGCCCAAACCAACTTTTCTCTGTACTTGTTAATGAAATTATCCAGACATCACAATTCTGCCACAGCCATATTTTGCCATGGGGGTGAGCTTTACTAGTTTTATGTGGCACAGTGTTTCTTTGTAGTATTCCCTCCTTTTTTCTTAATAACTATGTGACTTTTAAATACCTATAGTTGCACTGGATTGTGTCTACATGTATCACAGTAAACATGAATGTTCACTGCACTGCTTCAAAAAAAAAATCTTCAGATAAAATAAAAATAAATAAAATCAAAGTTTGTGGTTGAAAGTCCAAGGGGTATGGATGCTTTTGTAATGCATTTTTTGTCTAAAGCTTTTGTGTGTGTGTATGTGCATGTGCATGTGCGTGTGTGTGCTGGAGCTGTTGAGTATGAAACTCTCGTTTTCCATCAGTCTTTAATGGCTTCTACTGTCTTGTGTTTTATGTTTTGTTTTACAGCCCCGGAAAGTTGTTCCAGAAGTGACTGAAGAGCAGCAGGTGAGGAAAATGAAAAGGTGTAGCAGGGTGGTCTAGTTTTGTTTTAATGCAGCTCTTTAAGGCATTAAAGCCTAGTTGTTTGGCAAAAATAATAAAATAATAATAACCTTTCTCCCCCACTAATATATAAAATTTTCATTATCTTTGCTGCTCTTTCTCTTAATTGCTTAGGCCTCTACCCATATATACCCTTTAGTAAACTTGTCTTTGACTGCAGCTGCACCAAGTTGCATTTCAGCATTTTTTTGTTGCCACTCTTTTATAGTCTAACTTACATCTACAATCAGATCAAACTATAGGTGGAGAGAGTTTTTGAGAGTCCCGCCTCAGTTAAACAGAAATTTCATTCTGTGTCACACGTTTGCCTTTTGACTGGTGCCAGTTTGCAAGTCTTCTTGTGTAAAGCTTTGATCACATTTAAACCTACATTCAGCTGCAGAGTCACTATGTTCTGCGAATCCACAGCAGTGCTCAGTAAAGGTACAATCTGATCTACAAGCTGATACAGTAAATACATGTCGGAGGTACTTAGTGATCAAACTACTCCTTAGATGTTTAGCGTAACTGCAGCATCTCTGGAGGAAAAACACTCAGTTGGAAACAGATATTTACATGTGCAGCTTATAAAGACACAACTTTTTTTCTTACTGTTTGGCATTAAATCAGTCAAAACATTTTTCCTGTTTATGTCAGGATTTGCAAAAATTATTTCTGTTCCCTAAATGCCAGAAAAATGATAGACATTTCTAAAGAGAATTTTACATTTGTTTAGTTTGTGGTTGTTACAATCGTTCCTCCAGCTTCTCACGATAGAGTTATGTGCAATTTGGGCCCATTCCACCTGACTGACATGATGGGACTGGGTCAGATTTGTCCACTCACAAACATTTTGCAATGGTCACTCCATCCTTAAGCCACTTCGTCTCTAATTTGGTGACATGCTTAGGGTCATTGATCCTTTTGGAAGATGCTTTACCTCAAAGATTTCTCAAATGTTTACTGATGTGCTTCAATATTTCCACGTCATGTATTTTATGAAGTTCACCAGTCCTTTCTTTGTCAGAAAAAAATCATAATGTTGTTAAATCTCAAACTCAATATCTAGATTCAGGCATCTAGATATTGACAGACATCTCCTTGTTTGACGTTAAACTTTGATTAATTTAATGCCAGACACTATGTGTAAACAGTTTATGCAAATATCCGGCTACGATTATTTTATTTTATTTTTTAAAACAAAACATAAAAATACTTAAAAAGTATTGCATATAGAAGTATTTTTAATAAATGCGTAATAAGTATAATAGATGAAGTGCATAAGATGCACTGTAGAGATAGAGAATCAAATGATAAGTTATGAAAGTAGGGTGTCGTTTGGTCCATCTGATTCATATCATTTCACTTTAAACATAATACTAATACAGAAACATGAGTAGTCATGATATGATTGCTGAGACTAGAACACAAACCTGTCTTCACAATTTGAATATTAGCTTTCCTTTTTTTTAAATGTGATACTTTGAGTCATTTAATTGCTCCTTGATTTAATCATTTAAGAATTTTAGAGGTTTTAAAAAATCACCTTTTGGGGGAAATCTCATGCTGACATTTTTGGAAATCACCAGTCTGATCTGTGTTAAGACATTACTGCAATTATAAACTTTTTATTTTTATAAAAAGACAAACATGTCGCATATTGTGTTTTTCAAGTGCTTATTCTGCAGATTTTGTATTTGCTGCTCTGCTTTATAAGCTGAGATTAGCTGGTTAATCAGTCAGTCTGTCTGCTCTGAGAGAGCCTTGGCCAACTATAGTTTTAAAACAGCTTTACCTTCATAAGTGTGGTGGGTGCTTTTAGTTTCCACACTGTTTTATGGCTGTATTTGTTTTTCCTTTGAGCGAGAAAAAAGTGTAGTAGCTAGCAACAGGTGGGAGAGGGGTAATACTTTGTAACTCTGTGCTCTGTGCAGTTAAAGAAAACTTTGTTCACTTTTACATTTTGTGTTTTACCTAATGAAAAGGAGATAAAACAGTATCTCCTGTTTTGAAACAGCAAAACAGGAGATACTGTTTAGATACTGGATACTTGTATCTAAACAGAGATGCTAGTAGTTTTGAAACAGCAGCTTGCTATGCCTCAATAAAGGTAACCGGTTCATGACTGGCACAAGTACAGCAAAAAAAGAGCTTGGTTAAATGTCAGTGGTTAAGCTGAGGTTTAGGTCTAATGTCTACCACTAATTTAAAAACCTTTAAAAAAAATGCTGTAATCATCCCTCAATATTCAGGGGTTCAAATGAAGAACATTAACAAGTAAATCTTTGCAAAATTGCTGGAAACGTCGTGCCGATCCAGAAACATCTCCCTTAAATCCTGATAATGAAAGACAGGAAAAATGTGCCTGGACTTTTTATCCATTAAACCAGCAAGAGCCTCAGGTTGTTGCATTACAATGATTAAAGCGTCAAAAAGTCACCTGTTAACCAGACTCACATGTTAGTTAACAGTTTACTTGTTAATAGTTAATAGTCTGGGTTCATCTCACTTCCCTCTGAAACTGCTTCTAAGCAGAGGTGGATGAAGAGGCAGATCATCTCTCCGGTGGGATTTTTGTTAATCTCCTGCCATCTGCTTCAAGGTATCACCCTGTAATACATCCTCACTCATGTTTTATGCTGTGTGTTTGGTTTATTTTATAATATAGATAAGGGCATGTATAAATGCCACAATATTTCATTGACTTTCTGGTTTTACTGATCATTTTGGGCAGGGATACAAGTAAGTTTTCCAAAGGTGACCAGATAAGTCTAATAATCTTTTTGTGACACGTCCTACTGAAAGCCAGAATAAAAGCAGTTCATGAATATAAATGACATAAAAAAAATAAAAGAATGTTGACATTTATTGAGACATTCTATCTTCTATCTTAGATTTTACTATAAATACAGCTCTAGAAAAAAGTAAGAGCCCACAGCACTGAACCCCATTGAAAACCTCCTGGTTATTTCACCTAATATTGATTCCTGAACTCTTCCTGAGTTAAAACATTAGTATTGTTGTTTCTAAAGGAATATGAACTTGTTTTCTTAGCATTATTTGAGGTGTGAAAGCTCTGCATCTTTTTGGTTATTTTGACCATTTTCATTTTCTGCAAATAAAACCAAAATTTTGCTTGGAGTTTCGGAGACATGTTGTCAGTAGTTCATAAAATAAAAGAACAATGTTCATTTTACTCAAACATTTACCTATAAAGAGTAAAATCAGAGAAACTGGTCATTTTAAGAGGTTTTTCCAGAGCTTATGTCTGTGTTAGTGCCTTGCTGGATGGACTGTGGGCTAATCAGCACTAGTAAAACCAGACATAACCTTATTTTAGCAATACAAGCTTTTAAAGTTGCTTGCTAATTAATTGTTTGTCACATAAAGTGCTGTTTTTACCTGAACTGATGTATAAAGATCAGAAAAAAAAGTTCAACAAAAATTAGCCCTACTCTTCATTTCACATTTCCACTTTTAATCTTGGATGTTTGTGGTATCTTTAATTTACTTTTTTTAAGCTTAGCAAATGTAAATAACTAAATTAGTAAATGTCTGACTATCTAAAAGTGAAGCAGCAAGTTATTAATGTAAAAAAAGTTTTAAAAGCTTGGTTTAAGTTAAAAATTTTAAAAAAATATAATTATATGAATGTTTTTTTTTACTTTCCATTCCCCAGACCTGTGACAGTTTCAAAAGGAAAAATTAATCACCCCTAATATTAAAAATGCAGAAAGTATTGTCCGTTTTTTGTACACAAGCACAACTTTCAGTAAGTTGTCTCTGCACAAGCTTCATTGTTTTTTTTGTTTTTTTCTGAACTGACTTCATGTTGATGTGGCGAATTCTTGGAAATTCACAGACTCTGGTGCCGAATTCCCCACATGGCATAAAGATCCTTTGGTCTCATCCACCTTTGGAGCGTTTCTCAGAAACCTCAGGCTGTTTTAGCCATCTTGTCGAGAGCGTTGCACAACAGCGTTTACCAAGACGATGCCCCTCGCCTCGCCTTATCGCATCCTCTGCGCTGAGCAGTTTGTCAAAGAGGTTAGGGCGCCTAAAAGAACTGAAACCATTGAGACAGACTCCTTTCTCAGAGGCACGCACACCAAGGGGAAGAATGAGTCAGTGTTGCGAGGGGAAACCTGATCTAACTGCTCTCTTCCCCTGTCTTCTTGGTTTCCTGATGTAACCGTCGTCTTCCTCACATTTCTAGGTCTGACGGCTGGAGCCTCTCTCTCTCTCACGCAATTGCCCCGTGAAGTTTTTGCCACTCATTCTTGTACTCTCGTGCTCTTTCTGGCGTTGATTCAGTACCTTTTGAGCTGCGTGAGTCACCGCTCAGATAATAACTGATCTTTCTCCTTTTTTTTGCTCCTTGGATGTTCCAGGGCCCTTCGGAGGAGGCCGAGGAGGGCCCCTCGTCATCTCAGGTGCCTGCTCAGGAGGAATCGGAGTAGATGGGATCCCTCTCTACCTACCTCAGTGTTTGGCCTCAAGCAAACAGGGGTACAATCTGACTCCCTATCTGTGATGGGAAATCAGGAACACACACATTTACACACACTCACACCCAAAAAAGAAAATCCTCGCAGACAGCAGTTTCCTCTCCTGATCTAAACAGCACCATGGATTTGTTGTTGCTTTGAGTATCTGATCGTTTGAGCCTTTTTAAAGGCATGGTTCCAGCTTTTGGGAAAAGTATTTGTAGAGTTGCTGAATATTAAGAAAATTTGTATTTTATATGTAGGCAGGAGGCAAAAAATAAAATAAAAACGTACGCTTCCTGTCTTGTGACAGCATGAATGTGCCTTTTAAAATGCAGTAAAGGGATGTAGCGCAGGTTCTCCAATATACATCACCCTCCATAGTTATTGGTAAAAGAAATTCAACAGCATAACATTAAAATAAAAAACAACAACCCTCCTCACTGTGTGGTGACAAGATAAACTTGGCTTAGCATCCAGCTTTATTTGTCACAGCTCCAGTGCTTTAAAACATTAGAAATTTAATTTTGGAACTAAGTATTTCAGCTATTTTCTCGCTTCTATGTCCATTTACAATTATCAACATACCTTAATTGATTGACATGTTCTCTTGTTTTTCTGCTTTGAATGGATGGCTAAAAGAAATGGGACTCTTTAATGAAATACTAATTAAAATTAGTAATTAACATTCAGCTTAAAAAGTAAATTATTCAATAAAATTATATTTCATATTTAGGACTTCCTGAGGGTTATTTTATTAAAAGCAATTATTTTCTACCATAAGATGGGTTTTTTTCCAGACTAAATAAATATAGTCAAAGTAAAAGTTGTATTTTTCTAAATTGTATGAGATTATGCTTCTGCAATAAAAGATAGAGTTTAATTATTTATAAAGATGGAGGGCAGTGTGTATATAACTAGAGATGTACTAATTAATCAATCAGAGATCAGAATCAGCCAATTTTCCTTTAATCGGCTCTGATCAGATCAGAAGGCCTCATGAGATTTATTTTATTTACTATTCAGTCCTTTAGGTTTGACTCTTAATGCTTTAATGGATGAGTCCCTCATTCTTTGTTGGATTCAAAGCTGAAACCTGTTTAAAAAACTGCTACACATTTACATTTCTTTTATCTCTTACATTCTTTAGTAAAAAAAATGCAATCATTCAAAAATCTAAGAAAACCGAATTAATCGGTATCAGGAAAAGCCAGATGTGTGGATCTCTGAGAGTTCTGTGTAAAATTTCTAATAAATGATTAAGTTCCTCCTGTGCCTTCTAGCTCTATGTCAAGCTATCAGCTCAAAGGTATGGAATAATTAGTGGTTTAATACCCCACTAACTAAATGCACCCAATTTAACCTTTATGTCTTACATGTAAAAGAGAATTTAAAAAATTTAATTGTCTGGATTGCAAATTTTTAAACCCATCTAATGTAATCTTTTCTCTTGCATTTTTTAAGACCTGAAAGAATGCTTCTCCCTTAAAGTGGAACTATTCCTTTATTTTGCCAGCTGTCCTGAGCCTCTCAGTGAGATTTTTTGCATGTGTGAGAACGCATGTCTGTATGTTTTGTGCTTGTATGGAGAGAGAGACACACAGAAAGACAAAAAGAAAGAGGCAGAATTTAAAAAAAAATGGACAAAAGGAACCAAACTGAACCAGGTTTCAGCACATTTCCTGTCAGCTGTTTTAAACTTGATATTTTTAAACAAATGTGACAACAGAATCATGGCAAGCTGAATTCATTTTTGTGAAAGCTGATTTCAAATTGAAATATCCATTTTCAGAGATTATTTCCTAACCTCGTTTTAGTAAATCCTTCCAAGCAGAAAGTGACTGATTTAAATCCAAAGGTTGAAATGGGTATTTCATTTTGGAACAAAAAAGAAATAACTAAAACAAAACCTTCATAAATACTTGAGTCAACCGCAGTGTTGAGGTGTCATTTTTACCACTCTCAGGATTTCACTTTTTTAACAGTGCTCTTACGTCATTTATGAAAACCTCAGGTACATATCTATTCAGGAACATGATATCTACTCAGTAATAATTGTGGTGCTGTGTTTGTGTGCGATTCTGATCTGTATTTGACATTACCAGTATGCCTTGACTCAACGACCTCATGTAAAAACCTGAGTCAGCCTCAGCTTCTTGATCTCTCATTCTACCTCAGCGACACAAAAGACAGAAGATCCTCCTGCAAAGTCATCCTTCAAGTGATACTGTATACGCAAAAACACACACACAACCACACGCAGGTGTACCAATGCAAATCAACACGTTTCAGGGCTAAATGCCAACAAACCAACAAATACACACAAGTAAAAAAAGGATGTTACACTCCAGCGGAGATGTACAGATAAAGTATCAATATCATTTCATAAAAACAACTGTATCTGATAAAAAAAAATAAAAATAAAAAATAAAAAAAAACTGAAACGAGACTCTGATCTCCTGGGAATTAAAGTGCAGCCAATAGTTTACAACAACTTGATGAAATACTTGCCTTTTAGAGTGTAGTACCTTATGAAAACCTGTATTTTTTTATTTTTATTTTTTTGTGAGCTGGGGAGAGGATTGTTATTCTTTTTCTTATTTTTACTACATCATGTATTTTTTCTCTGATTCTTACACTGTAAAATTTATGTGTGACACTTAATTCTTGGCAGCAAAATAGCCGCAACGTGCTGAAATACATTAGATGAACCTCAATGTTTGCATGTACTTGACCCAATTGTGTTACAGTAACACGACACGATTGTACTGAACTGATAGTGTGTTTTATTGCTTATGAGTTCATTTTTTTTACTACTTCAAAGTGAAAAAGGTTGGGTCTTATAGAGTTTTTGCTTTAAAGGATAATATTTGCTTCTGAACATACAGTGCCATGCAAAACTATTCATAACCTTTTAAACTTATTCATACTTTGTCAAGTTTCAGTGTGTTTTATTTGGGCTTTATGTTTTTGACCAACACAGTGAAGAGATTAGAAGATGAAGAATCACTTTTTACTGCTATTACTGCTGCAGGCTTTTAAGGTATGTTTTTTTTTTTTGCCAGCTTTGCACGTTTTTTTTCACCATTTAGTTCAAGAGAGAACTTCTCAAGGGAGAGCTTCTCTTAACTTCAGTTTTGTACTTTTGCCACATCTCTCTGGATCTCTGCAGCTCCTGCTTTCCTCCCCCCGCATGGCGGTCTAGGCCATGTTTTGGTAGATTTGAAGTTGTGCCATACTCTATTCTCAGATTATGAACTGAACTGATCTCTGTGATATGTTTAAAGTTGTTTAAAGGTGTTGTTTTATAACTTTACAGCTTTACACTTCTCCACAACTTTATTCCTGCAGTATTCCTTGGTTTAATCCCTTGATTTAGGTGACTTCTCAAGGCAGTTGGTTACATCAGATTATTAGGGTTTAAATACAGATTTGCATTTTAAATACATTTTAAAACATGCATCCGTCCAGTTTATACGTGTGCATCGCCTCCTGATGGTCTACTGCATAAAAAGCCCAGTAAAGTACATTGCTGTTTCTGGTTGTAATATAACAAAATGTTTAAAAAGTTTAATAAGTTTCAATATATTTGCAAGCCACTGTATTTAAGCTTCAGTTAAGCACAGAGGAGTTTATTAGTTGGGCATAAAACACTCATTAGTTTTCACTGAAATGATTCAATGAAACCTCTTAACTAAGAGGTTCGCTGCTTTTTCCGGGTAAGATGTTTTGTTTCTGTTTACTTTCATGTTCACAATAAATAAAATACAACTTTTTTAACGGTGTGTTCAGTTCTGGCAGAAATCCCAAGACATAAACTTTACACCTCCATGTTTCCTGCAGGTGCGTTGATAATTTTTAGATCTTATATTGGTGAAGTTAGAAGAAACAACAAGAATACAAAAATATATAGTTATAAAATTAGGCTGATAATTACAGGAAAGACAAAAAAATGGTTGCTTCTTCACTAATAAGTCAACTTAAGAACAAAACTCTGAGTCATAAATGCATGTTTGTACCCTGGTCAAAGCTGAAAATATGACATTTTTGGTTATTATAGGGCAGAAAAATCATTGATAATGTCACTTTATTGAAGTATTTGATCTGGTTTTTATAATAAGTCAGCAAGGTATACCGTTTAATTACAGAGTTTCTTGTTGTTCACAGTGCCAGTTTCATTACCAGCCTCGTCTGGTTTAAGGTTACATGTTGATCAGCTCTATGTGTGAGCAGAAACACTCACAACATGTTGATCTAGTCGTTAAGTCTCTTTGTTGCCCTCCATGGCAGACTAAATGCTCCTGCAGCTATGTGTGCCTCCAAATACCAAGTGGTCACTATAGATCCACATTACTACCACTGTTAATTATCATCAGATCAGCCTAAACATACTGTACGGAGAAGGTTCTGATATTTTAAAGGGGATTCTGTTTGGTATTTATTATCAGTCAGTCGTTCCCGTTGCAGACTGTCTGAACTACTTGAGTTTGTAAAAAAAGAGATTAGAGAGTAGAGCTAAGAACTTGTGATTTTAGTTGTTTGCCTGTTTTTCTGAATTCATGTGTTAAAATAGGTCAGCAAATCAGAGTCAATAACCAAAGCAAAATGTGTAAGAAAATGTTGTAACCAGTCCTTCAGAGGTGCTGGTTTTCTGCCTCCTTAAGATGTCTTCCTGGTTGAACACACTTGATTTAAATGAATGGGTCATGCTTTTATTTTGAAGGGTTTGATGACAGACTGAGAAAATAATGAACTGTCATCAGGTGGGTTGGAGCAGGAACCCATTTACAAAATGTAGCCCTTTTGCTAATTTAGTTCTAATAAAAGCATAATTTGAACCAAATAATTTCCAACACGTCACTATTACTGATTAAATTAACACTATTTCTTTAAGAAACTTTGAGCTACTAGTGTTTGCAACCTCTCATCTGATAAAAAGTGTCTGAGTTTTTAGTTAGCAGTTGTCTGACATCTGAAATCTTCAGACAGCTCTCCTCTAAAGATAAAATACTGATTACTCATAAGTAATCCACAGAACCCTACCTTAGAATTGCGTCAGCAGCGGATAACAAACCTCCAAAAAGTAGTTAATCTAAGATATCTGGACACCTTTTCTTGCTGGGATTTCTGTTCTTACGCTGACATATTGAAGTATTCCTCATAAAATGAAAATTTTTACAGATTATTTTTACTACAAACTTACTAAAAAATTCATCAAAAATGTCACTCTTGCATTGCTTGTTACTTGAAAATCACCCATTTACTTTATATTCAAACACTTTTTTTCTGTTTTTACTGATACGCCATTTATTTTATGTATTTCAGCACTGTTGCCTAAGCTGCTGCCACATTACCGATTTATTCAATGTTGCATTGACTTTACTTATTTAGCCCTCCTGGACTACCTCTGAAGAGAACCAAGCCTGGGCCATTTTTAGGGACACTTGTGGCCTTTTAAGGCCAGAAGTTTCCATCAGACCCTCAGGCAGAGTGGATCATAAAATCTTGAAATAATACTGCAGTAGTCCACACACACACATCTCATCTCACTATATTGATATGACCAGAAGTGAATGAGAGTCAGCCTGAAAGGTGCCTCTTAATTTAACTCCAGCTAAGTCAGCCTGTTATTTTGCACGAGCTGTGTTTGGATATTTACTCTTTCTGTAAGGGGACAATGTTGTTTTGTGATCTTACTGCTAGTGATATAGTTACATACAGTACTTGATCTAGTTTCAACTATTGAAAAGTTGAACTGTAACTTGAGAAATCATCTTTAATGCCTTACCTTTAACACAATGTAATAGTTATGTTATTGATATGTCCTCATCCACTTCTTTAATACAACTCACAAACCTGTGATATATATTTTGTTATGATTCTTTACGTTGTGATTTGTGTTACCTTGCTTCTATATCGCTTATCAATAAAAATATCACACTCTTCATTTGTTGCCATGGATTTGTGCTGTCTTTTTTCCCCTGGATTTCTTTAAATATATTTTTAATGTGTACAGATGGAAATTATATTAATCCACAGTCTGTAAAGAAGACAAATAGGGAGGAAAACAGATTGAGGATGGCGGCACATCCAGCTTACGAGGTGTAAGACCACAAAATCACCGTAACAGATTCACAATTTCCTCATATGAAACAGAAACATAGATGCAGAAACTGACGAGCTATTAAATATTTTAACAATGACGGAGCATAGTTAAAAAAAACAAGGGTGTCACACTTAATTGGTGCCCCAATGAATAATAATAATAGTGCAAGATCATTACCCTTTGCATTGTTCTCACTGAGTTTTTTTCTTTGATACAACCACTTGACACGTTGTGAAGACAACATTTATCAGACCTCCAGTTTTAAGCCTAAAACAGTCTAACTTCCCTTTGTTTTTCCCTCGTTAGTGACAGTCTGTGTCTGGGTATGTGGTCTGCAGCTCTCCTGCAGGCTGGGGTTGACCAGGCAGGACAGAGGGGCTGTTAAGCATTGAGGGCTTTAGCAACATCTGTGAAGACCAGACGACTGGGTCGCTGCGTTGTCCCCTGGGAGGTTGTGAGAGTCTGCAGAGGAGAAAGCAGAGGAAGTTTATAATGAGTCCACTGCAACTCCTGCTGTTTTGTTTAGAAATGGTGTTGATACGGACAAAAGTGTAGGTTTTTATATACATTGTAAAACATTTGAGCCGCATTTAGTGTGTCTACTATCTCCTACTCTTTAAGCTAAATAAATTTTGTGAGTTTTAGATTAGAACCTGAATGTGAGTTTGTGAAAGATAAACCTACAACAGTAAGTTGTGTTAACTTTTTACTAATTTTATCAAACCTCCAAAAGTTGAATAAACTACAGTTTTTAGGTTAGCGCTTAAAAAACTGAAGACATGAGTAGGAACTATTTCCCAGAATGCTTAGCGGCTTGTTTTTGTATCCTGAGATAGAAGTGCGTAACATTGATCTGACTCCTGTGTTATTAAGACAAATGTTTATTTTAAAACCTGAGGATAATGTCCTGTTTAAACAATTCATTTTCATGTTTAATAAAATTCATTATCAGATCAGAAATTTTGTTCATGCAATTTGAAACTAGAGTTATTTTAACTTGATATTTTGAGTGAAAATAATAGAGAAATGTGGCTCTTTCACTAGGAGAAAGCAGTTTTTTTTCTTGCATATTGTGAAATAATTATTTGGTTTAAATTGCAGCATTAAGTTAAAACTCACAATTAAAGATTAACAAACTTAAAAACAATGTTTAGAAAACTTGTCTCTTGTTGTTAAATCAACTTCATGAACTTTAATTTCTGAGTTAAAATCAAGACAATTTCCTTGTCTTAAATTACATTTTCAAGTTAAACCACCTCCAAAAGTTTTACAGTGTAACAATTATATGTAGAAAAATAACTTTTTACATGTTAAATGGTAATTAAAGCTCCTGCATTAATCCTAACATTCAGATTTTGATCAGTTGTACAATTAACACCAGATGCCACAAACATAAATGTAGGTAAATTTAGTGTTACCCCGATAAAGACGAGTAAAACTCCCAAAAAAACGACCCAACTTTTGTTACAGCAACAAAATCTTAATCTGAAAAGCTTGGAAAATCCAACCTTTATTTTAATTACATTTATTTACTAATCGCTTTGGTAAATCAAATACTAATTCATATTAAGGCACAAATTTGCCAGGGGTACAAATACATTTGTCCAATAGTAATTAAACAGATGAATGAACTGAGGGCAGCTTAAAACCTCTTAAGACAAAGCACTTGCACTGCATGGTTTATGTTAATTTTCTTGTTGGTCCCACATTTTGCATCACAAGGCGCCATTTTAAAGGTTTTTGCTCAGTTTTGTGTGGCCTCCAGTAGCTACATCTTCTATGAATTTATGGATGAAGGATAAATAATGAAAGTAAGGGTGCAGGTTCACAGAAAGAGGCTTTAAGCAAAACTGTTTCTTTTATGTCAATTAATTTTCTTTCAATTAAAAAAAAATGTTTCAAACGTTTTGCCTTCTTGTTGTTACTATGGGTACTGAAACAGGGACAGCATGAGTGTAGGGAAGAACAGTGAGGTTAAAAGAAGAGGTTAAAGGTCACACGAGTGATACTTTACCATGTTTGCCCTTTTGTCAAAACTTTAAACAGAAATAAAAAAAAAGAGGCAAAAATTAACACAAAGACAGAATAAATCATAATAACCTCATAATAACCAATTGAAAGTTTTATACACAAGTACACTTTAGCAACTAAAAAAGAAAACTTTGACCAAAAGATCATGAGGTCTAGTCATAATTAGATGTAACTTAGATTAGAAATGTGCTGATGTTTTCTCGGCGCCGTCCGGCCTACCTTGGCGTTTGGACCTGCGAGGCTGCCGTCCCGTCCGTGATCCAGTAGTTCCTGTTCCAGCAGGTCGTCCTGTTCTTCAGCCGGGTCAAAGTTGTACATGGGCATGAGCTGATGTCTCAGCTTCTCTAACCTGAAACACAAACAGAGTCTGGTTCTGCTGGAGGTTTCTTCCTGTCAGAAATTAGTTGTTCCTCCCCACTGTCACCTCGTGTTTTCCACAGGATAGCGAAAGTTTGATTTCATAAATAATTTTTGTTTTACAAACTGCTCTTGTTCTGGTGGTGTTGGAAATGTTTTTAGTTGGACTGAGTTGGAGTATTGATGAATATGTCAGCATTTTTCATATTGCAATGTTGTGGGGGGAAAATTAGACTCCTTTTGAGTTCTTTCTAAAGGAATGTTCACACATCGACATCTTTTAAATTTGTCTAAGAAAAAGAAGAGGATTTAATTACAGGAAAACATTACAGAAATTAAACTTTTTTTGCTCAGTTAACAAAAAATACAATTTGGTTTACGCTAAAACTCCTCTGCTCTGGTGTCAAAATAATTCAACTTTAGGCTTAAATGTGGAAAGAATATTGTTAGCATCCTGATCTTTGTCTATATTCTCTCTGACAAACTTCTCTCTGGCCTTCATGCCTTTCGTAGAAAGCAGAAGTTTCCTCCTTTCAGATCTCCAATCATGGGTAAGCTTTTTTGTCTCTTTTTTTCCACATATAATAGAATGGCTTTTTAAAATCTTTTTCAGACTCAAAAGTTGAAGGACTTTCTTCTGAAGGCCTCGGGCTTTCTTTGGATCTCTGTGGTGTTCTGTCATTCTTCAACAGTCAGCAACGCATCAAATTAAATGTTTTAGCAGGGCGAACCTCCCTCAAAATGCCTCATAATGATGCTCTCGTCATTATTATACATCCGCGCTGTCTGGTCAATCAGCCATTTTTCTTAGAGGTTGCAAGTTCAGTTTAAAAACATAAAGTTGCTAAGCTGATTTGCAGGCAACACCCCCCACATTTGTCCATCTTAAGTTACATCTTTGGATGCAAATTATGCAACAAACTAAAAATAATCGTCCTCTAGCCTCTTGTAGAGATAGTTCAGCAAAATGTAAACACTTACCGCTTCCGTTTCCGAATGTACAGCATCTATAGTAAAAATGACATTAAAATATCTATTAACTAGATCATCAAAGGAGTTAAGAGCAACGTAGTAAAATCTTGAATCAGTTCCTTACTATTGCCACTGCTAAGCCAATGAGGGTGATGATGCCGAAGGGCACCAACAGCATTCCAACACTCGAGCCCTCAATCACCACGTCTGAAGCCACGGTGGCGTTGAAGCTGGTCTCGTTTGTTGTTGCTGCTGTCGTTGTTAGGGTTACAGTCATAAATGTTCTTGAGGTGATGTTTTCTCTGGGTCCGAGGCTCGTTGAGAGCAACGGGTCCATGGCGGTTGTTGCAGTTGTCGAGAGAAAACTTGACGTTGTCTTGGCAGTATTCACAGCCATGGTCGGGTGTAGGTTTCTCAAGCAAATTTTCTCAAACTTTTTCCCTTTATTTTGGTGTGGATGTTGATGTGTTGCTTAGTTTCTAACGTGCCTCATGGTCAATATAGCCGTCCTGCCTTTGGTTTATGGTCTGCTGAGGCATTGATGGTTCTTCCTCCATATGAGCTGCAAAAGGAGACACAAGTAAAAATGCTTTAAATCTGTCTGTTGATGATATGCTTAAATAATTTTTTAGAAATCCAGATTTTTATTTAGCCCCTGGCTGTTAGTCCCAGCAAGGTTGTGGCGGGTGTTTCTTTTTTTCTTCTTCTTCTTCTTTTTTTGGCAGGATGTGGGTAACAAGCATACAGGAGGAATCTGGTATACATACTTCATAAAGTCAGAGGAATACTAACCACTCTAACTGTAACGTTCACCTCTAGGAAATGTGCTGGCAGCACTTTCAGACATCAAACTCAACTTACACCCACACACGTACGCACGCACACACACACGCACACACACAGTGGTTCCATAAATATCCACTGCATGGCTTGAGCCCATGTTCCTCCCACCTACTTGCGTACTACACACGTCCCATGAGAGCGAATAGCACTTTTTCCCCAAGATTTACACGTATGAAGAGGTTCCTTTTTTAAAAGAGCATGCTTTCTATGGTGACACAGGAAGGCACAGACATATGATCCATTCCTCCCTCCTCATCCTGTCTGCTTTTGCTCTTAATGAGGAACATGTGCAACTGAAGCCAACCAATGAAAAACAAAGGCTGGTTTTAGTCGGCTGCTGTAGTTCAGTCTGCGTTGCCCTGCTCTGCACAAAAACAAACGCTCGCAGCTCTTTGCATGGGATCATGTCATGCTCCTCTTGATGTTATTTTTAGTTAAAATGTGCTGCATCTCGGCTGCTAATCCTGCCAACATGAGCAGGTCTTACCCTCAGATTAGATATGCATACGTACCTCAACATACAACATGCATGTTAAGAGGTGAGCAACAGCAGGTCTGAGGCTACCTAACAGCAGGAAACATTCATAGGAAGAGGTAACATTTGCTCCAGTGTCTGTGCCGCCTCCTCCTCTTCTCCTTCCCCTTTCAGCAATGCAGGTACTGCACAGGCTGTTTACACTGACACAACAGCCATTTGCTCTAAGGATGAACTCCACAAATCAAAAGTAACCCTATCCTGGCTGCCACCCCCCAAGAGATTCCACCCTTCCAGTTCTTCGAGTTGCTTCCTTGGATTCACTCCCGCTGTCTTGCCTTTTTTCTTGTATTTCACACAACAGAAGCTGCTCTTGGGATGCTGCAAACAGAAGATCAGTGCTGTGAGCTCCCTCCCCCTTCACCCTGCAATTGGTCCGATGGCTTCAAGATCATGAATGTGGTTGGCTGCATCTGCTGCCCATTTGGCTTTACAGGGATGAGAATGGGATTTAATGGCTGTGACCACCAGATTCTGTCAGAGCCATGTGAATGACTGCATCCGGGTGGTAGGTCTGAGGAAATTAACCCTGTGATTGCTATCCATCAATCCAATGACTTTACTCACACAAGCAGAAAATAAAATACTGTTCAGATTTTCTTTTTTTTTTTTTTTTTTTTAAATAGTCATAACTTTTATTCAAAGTCATTTCTAGGCCAAATAGTGTGCTTAGCAACAACAAAAGGAGAATGTCAACAAAATCAAGTTTTCACATTTCGTGTAATTTGGCAGCAATCACTAACACAAATATGTAAAGTGAAGTAAAAAGTAGATACTAAAAAGTGTGTTTTAATATTTCTATTTTCTTGTTTCTGCATTACAAAATGTTTACTTGAAGTTTGTAAATCTTAACACGTTTTGCCACTGACAACTAAAACATGGTTGGGGAAAAAAGGGTTTTTTGTGTATGTTCATCTCTATCTTGAAAAATTGAGCTACAGACCATATAAACTTGAATCTAACAAAGATAGCTTATGATGTTTAATAGAAGCTATTTTTCTTTATTATGTGGCCCCTGTGTGGAAAGTTAAAGTCCTTTTAGCCAAGAAAAGCATGAGGAAAACTGAACATTAGCTACAGCTCAGATTAAAGGCAAAGCAATCATCTTTCATGATAAATATGAATGTAAGGCAAGGCAAGGCAAGGCAAGTTTATTTATATAGCACCTCTCAGCCAAAGACGATTCGAAGTGCTTGTACAAGAGAGCCAAAAGACAACACACAGAAAGAAAATAGTAAAAAAAAAAATAAAAATAAAATAAAAAAAAAAAAAAAAATAAAAAAAAAAAAATTTAAAAAAAAAAAAATAAAAATAAAAAAAAAATAAAAAATAAATAAATAAATACACAACAATAATAATAATAAAGATCAAGCTAATTGAAAATAGATGAAATACTGGGAACATCAAAATTTCAAATATAGTGAATGAGCAGGAGTAAAAACCTAATAATAGGCAA
>CAEFZX010023298.1:0-46424 GCA_903066825.1 Alfaro cultratus | reverse complement strand
CCTTCCTTCCGTCCATCCTTCCTTCCTTCCTTCCTTCCTTCCTTCCTTCCTTCCTTCCTTCCTTCCTTCCTTCCTCTTTTCCATCCTTCCTTACTTCCTTCCTGCCTTTCATCTGTCCTCGTTTTGCATATTGCAAATTTAAAGCATACCCACTGTTGAAAAATTGACCATTAATACATCATAATCTATTATATATATAGTGTAATGTTGAGTCTGGAATTTTTATTTGATAAATTTGTTGGAGCCCCATGTAAGAATGAGATTTTATTCTCTCTTTTTTTGTTCTTCGCTTAAACTTCCCTAGTAAAATCAGCAAAAGTGTGACCTGCAGGATCAGGGGTTTGGAGCAGTAAACTCTGCCTGATAGCCAATTTAAAATAATAAAAAAAAATAGAAAAGAAAATGACATTATCAAACAGTAGTTGGATAGAGATACGATTTAAATAGTTTGGGCTTATCTCAAGTGAAATTGGTACATGTGATTTGCAGTACAATTAAAGAACCTGTGCATTTAAAAAAAGATGAATCTGCTACACGTTTGGGCCTGACTGTATGTCCTCTTCTGTAGAACTTTCAGATGTGGAACCCAACCTTTTCATGCGGCCGTTCCTTGAAGTTGTGCGCTCTGAAGACACCACTGGGCCGATTACCGGGCTCGCCCTTACCTCTGTAAACAAGTTTCTTTCATATGGCCTTATAGGTAAGAAACAACGACTTTGCTGATTTTTATTTTTATGTTTTCAGTGTTTTATTTAATGGTAATTAGTGATTTCATCTTCTAAAATTGTATGTTCTCAGTGAACTTTCCTTAATCTAAATAAGGAGTGAATTATGAGTTCTGGAAAAAGATGAAAACACTGCTATCAATGCAAATACTGAATATTTTTCGTAAAACTGTTTAGGTTTGGCATGTATATATGCCTAACAAATAGTGTTTCAAACTGGCACAAACGTAGAATGTTCATTTGCAAAATTCTGCGTTCTGCCTCAAAGCTTTAAAAAGTTTATGCAGTGGGGTTTTTTTTATTGATGTTTCCCATAAGCAATTTTTGTTTTTTATAATTCCAGTTTGCAAAATACACAGAAATGCAGCTATTGACTATTTTAGAGAAGTTTTGTTAGATTCAATAAATTGATCATTTCTAAACTGGCCAGTTTTTGAAATTATGAGAAATCATTAATATTGTTAGTTCACTGTTATAACATGATGCCTGTTGTATATTTCCCCTTCTTCGAAAAGTACAGAAAACCTACTAAATGCTGACTTTAAAGCCATGATTTAACAAATGAAAATATTACTTTGTTAAATTACATTACACCTCTAGAACACAACCATACCACCATCACAGACTGGAGCAGCAGCTGGGCCTCACCTTGTGCGATTCTGCACTGAAAAGTGGTTCCCCTCTCCAGCTCTTACATTTCTGTTTGGGTTTTTTTGGCCGCTTCTCAAAGCAGGGGCCAGTCCCAGGTGACTGCAGTGGTCTGGGCCCTCAGTGCCTGAACAGCTACACACTTATAATGCTGGAAGCAACTGCTGCATGTCTGACGAACACCAGTGAGCCGTAACCCAGGGCCATAATGGTCCAAAAATACAAAGAGACCAGAAGTCTCCCAAAATGTAATATTACCAATCAGTTGCTGGTCACCTCGTGCAGCCACTGAAAAACAAAGATTTTGGCAAAAACAAGAAAAAGAAAAAAAAGAAAAAATCCAAAACATTGTAATCTTATGTTTGGGGGGTGGGGGGATAAATAAAGGTGAAGCTGGAAAAATCCTTTTCTTTGTGGCTCACCACTTTAATCCCAAAGTGTCTGTCTGTTTTCACTCCTCACTGACGCATTCTACTCTAATCTCTCTTCAGAGTTATCCCTCATTCAGAATCTCAGTGTCTTCACCTAATTATCTGTGAGCCACGGCCGTCATCTTCCTTTTCTTTTCTTAATGTGATTTTTAGATTTTATACCTGAAAACATCTTACTGACATGATTTGCAATATTTAGTCTTAAAAATCAGATTTTCTAAAAAAATAAAATAAAAATCTAGTCATGAAGCAATTTTCCCACTAATGTAGGGATTGCCCATTCTTTTGTCTTGAACATATACACAAAGAGAACTAAATGAAAAACAATTATGCATTTCAAATATTCATATCAGAAACAACTTTTAATTTATTCCCAGCTCAGTCAATGGTTTTCACAGTCACGTAGACATTCTGCTGTACACTATTCTCCTCGTTTCCGCTTAATATAAGCCTCATAACTTACTGTACACTCTGAATAAACATTTCCACTATCCCTCAAAGCAATTCTGTTTCATTTGTTGCCAACAGTCATAACATCTTCATATTGTTTATCATTTTGTGGGACGTTAAATTTTAGATTCATTCATGTAGAATTACAACTATCAAACTGTGTCTGAAATATTCTCTGTCATGGGACCACTGGCTCCTTGAGATCAGTTCTCACCGATTACACGTTTTGATACTGGCCTTCTACAGGAGCATGCTGCAGTCTACCTCTGCATCCAGAGTCGGCACAGCATTCTTCCTAAGTCTTGTGTGGAACTGTGCAGAATAGGCAGAATGGTTCTTTAATCCATGATCATAAACCCAGATCCTTGAGGGTATCATCATCATCATCCTCCTGACTTCTGCCTCACAGGACTCTGTTGTTCAGCTGAGTGCATATCCAATTCCAGTGTACATTCCTTGTACATAAGGAGAAGGATTTTTGTGATTCCCATTGCTGTCAAAACTTTATGCATCTAATCCCCAGTGAAAAGCATCATCGTCGTTTGTTTTCTTAATGAGTCTATATTGAAGTGGTTGCTGGCCCTCAGAGCCATCGGAATCAGATTCATCCCAACTGGTTTTTAATGAATGTGGATTAGTTAGTTGTAGTCAAATGTATCTTCTTAGAGGGAAGTTCACCAGGTATGGCTCTTGTTTTAACCCTTGTCCCCTCAATTCCTTGCACAAAGTATGGCCAACCCAATTTCAAAATTCACCTCCGCTTCTGTGAGCGATTTTTTTCAACTGTGGGAATGACTGTGATGTAGAGGACATCATTTGGAGGTCTAGAAGATCTAAAATATTTTATAGTTTTAAACTGTGTGGAAACAGCAAGACGTATAGAATAAACAGCAAAACCAGACGCATAGTATAATGCTGTCTATGTATTGTGCTAGTGGCAACAATTGTTCCCATGCTTACATCCACTCTTATGATTAAAAGATGGATGAAGGGATACAATTTTCATTATATATCAATTGAAAACTCTTGAAAGAACATATATACAAAATACATTTTGTATTTTACTGATTTCCTCTTGTACAAGTTTGAGACAGATATTTACCTCCAGCGGTACAGGCAGGAGGTACAGAAGTCTGGTCATCTGACCTTTCACACTAGCTACATGAAATTGACTTTGCTCAGAGTAGACGGACTATTATTTTATTTTAAAAATTCAATTAGCTGCCAAAACAATACTTTTAGAGCTTCTAAAAGTTAGAAAAAAATCTCTGGCAACAATTGTTGCCGGTGGGATTAAACGGGATAAGGATAATGGAATATCTATGTGAATTTAGAGCCATTGTTTATAGAAGGAGAAAAAAAAAATCTTGTTTGAGGTGGAAATAATTAAGAATCTTGGGGTCTTGTGGTTCATTTAATCTACTTCAGGATATGCATAGATTAAAAACTACCCAACTCCCAACGAAAGTGGAAATATACTTTTTGACTCATCAGGGAATATGCTTTTGGCAATTATTGCAATATCGTCAAATTAGCTAAGGAGAGCAGTCTATTTATGAATGCAAAGTCTTACTTTTGCTGGTGGACCATCGGCACTGAATGTCCTTTTTACCCTCATCATGGAAATATTCACAGTTGCTTTAAGTGTGAAACAAGCATGTATAAACAGATGTTGGTTAAATGGTGTCAACTGAGTCAATGTCCCGACACCGTCCAAACAGCTGCAGTCAAAATCGCAGTCAAAGAACCTGACATTGATATGCAGCTTGCAAGTGCAGTTGTTAGCCAATGAATAGATTTATTGTCGTTGTTACAGTTATTCAAAAATGCTGTTTTTAATTCAGTCGTTTTATCATAACTTTGTGAAATTTATTTCACTATAAATATTACTGCGGTAGCACGCCATTTTTCTCTACAAATACATATACTGTACAAACTTCCAGTATGTCTAATGAAAGTGATAGTTTGTGATTTTGGACCATATGTTAAATTGATCTGGTTCTGGTTTGAAAACGATGGTTTTGTGCCATTAAGGCTGCATACACACTGCAGGCAAATGATACCCAAGACTTTTTCATGGTAGTCTGAACAGTCCAGTTCCAAACAAAAATCTGATTTGTGTCACTTCCATGTGTCATACTAAATCGAATACATATCAGATAGTTTTCATAGCATCTGCAGTTTGAAAAGCCATGTCGCATTTCATCAAACTTTTACATATATATTGACGTGAGACATGCCTCGTAACTTTGGACTAGAGGGCGCCAGATGCAGTAAATCTGGACTCAAAGCTGCAGTATGCAATTTTTATCATCTTTGTTTGCCTATTTGTTAAAACTTTCACTATGTTGTGACAGTATGGTATGCAATAAATAATCTGAATTTTTTTTTTTTTTTAGCATTTCTGCCTTCTCCCAGTGGTGACTAGACACAACCAATCAGAGCCAGGAGGAGGGTCTTGGGGTCAATCAGGCCTCTCCATCCCACCTGCTTTCTGCTGCGCTGCAGCTTGTCCTTGTCAACAGAGCCTGCCATGAATCCTGAAGATAGTTAGCATGGCCACTGTTAGATTTCCTGTAATAGTAAGTTGTTTCTCCACCATTGAGCAGCGAGTACACGAGCATGATTGACAGCGGTGAGAACTTCCTTCTGGCTCTGATTGGTTGATTTTGACCGAGAGCAGTTCATTTCTTCATACGTCATTGGTAGCTCAGGGAGGAGGTGGAGAAGGTAGATCTTTTCACAGATTATTTGTCCCATACCATACTGTCGCAACAGTTTTAACAAATGGATAAATGTATTTTTAAGTTACATGCAGCATCTTTAAATAATGGATGAAAATTATAATTATAAAAGAAGTCTGTCAGTGAAGCCTCTCACCATGAAAACGTACTGTGATATCATAGCTTTCTGAATCATAATTGAATTGTGAAGCTGTTCCTCTAAAAGACATTCCCTTCTACTCGTGCCTGCAGTCCATTTACCCTATTGGGTCTTCAGTTACATTTTCTGCCGTCTTTTTTAAGCATTTTCTTTCTCTGTCCTTAATATTCTCTCAGTTTCAATCTTTTTTTTTTAGCAGACTTGAGCTGATATTTCCTTTGTTAAAGTTGTGAAGTTACATTTAGTCTCCCAAGATTTTTCTTGCAGATTAACAATTTCTCAGCGTGTAGCTGTCAACTGAGCTAATATCAAGATGGAAAAAAACTGAAAATTGAAAAAGCATTAATTTTGTCATACTGCCATCTGCTGGCAGTATTTTTTCTTTTATTATTACAGTCTTATCAACACTTTTTTCAAGCTTAAAAGGAAGAGCAACTAAGGCTTTGCCTTTGACCCCGATCTTTTAACAGCCTTCTCTTTGTTTCTTTGTCCAGTTTTGATGTTGGGTCTTCATTGTTTGTGCCTGTGCTGCTGACAAATCAACCATTGCTAGAAATCTTAGGCCAATGGATGAGGCTCACTCACTGAGAAAGTCATCTGCAGTTGCTTTAACCTTTCTAACCTTGTAACAATTTTTTGTCAAACTTATTGGTTCTTTATAGAAATTAATTAGCAAGTAAAAACAGCAACAGTATTTTGTTTCATCAAATATTTTTGCATTACATTAGTAGAAATTATTTGGTTCTGTAATCTCCAGTTTGAAGTAGTTTTTCTTTTTTCACAGACCAAATACTTGTTCTTAATAGGTGGCTGATAGTGGGACATTTAGTGAAGGTGTCTGTGGTTGGTAGTTTTTGGTTTCTATAGATTTGTAACATGCAGCTTGAGATCTTATAAAATGAGCTGCTCAGACTTTTCTATTCCCCCTGACTCATGTCACGTATTTAAAGCCAGTTTGAACTACTGTGTGTGGCAGCCCATTCAGCCCTCTGTTAACTCTGCATGAGTGCCTGAGGGGTATGTAGGCAAACGACGGCCATCTTTAGGATCCATTCCCAGGAACCATCTTTGGCTTTTACCCATTAGGTAAAATGGGTAAAAGACAAATGTTGGATTACTCCTCCATAGTTTGTGATACAATGGGTTTAAAATCCCAAATTTGCGGTTTCTGCTATTAATGGAAACAGAAGGAGAACATCCTCCATTTTAGAGCGTTAAGTAACATTTATATCCATATATGTAATGAATAAAAACAACCAAAACCTCCTGGAATGTTGGAACCATCAACAGGTATGAAGTTTAAAAGAAATGAGGCAGCTGCTGCTCTTGTTTTCCCTGCAATATTCCTCTGGGACACATCACATCCAACTTCTTTTATAAAGCATATCTTAACTCATTAATATATATAGTTACATGCATGCACGCACATGGACAAAATTGTTGGTACCCCTCGGTTAATGAAAGAAAAACCCACAATGGTCACAGAAATAACTTGAATCTGACAAAGGTAATAATGAATACAAATTCATGCAGTGACTGAAAGTTATCAAAATGTTCCAAACATAACAGTAGTTTGCTAAATCAGATTGATTTTTTAAAATCTATCTTTAGAGAAGTTGGGTGTCCCTATAAACGTTTTTCCACACCAATTCCTGACATTGTGGTTCTACCCCTACATCTCCTCCTCCTCTCCCCACTACTTATTAGTTAATGAGTTGCTGCTCTTAGGAGAGATGAGAAAGGAAAACAAGCTGGCTCCGGGAAAATGGCTGGGTAGCCTCTCAGATTTCCTAAACACAGACTACTGTTGCTCTGGCAGCCGATTCGTCCCAGCCTGTTTCCAACAGAAGGCCACATCTGGTCATCAGATCTCAGGCTTGGAAGCGCATTGGGCATCACCATGTGAAAGTTGAACTGCTGGTTGTTTGTTGTTGGGTTGCTTAGTTGGATTAGGTACTTCTCAGACCAAACGGTGTTGTTAATGACTTTGCTGCTGGGTTCACCAGTGGACCTTGTATTGGACTGCATTGTAACTTATATTTTCAATTCACAAGTAGATCCCATATGTTTAGAAATTAAAAAAGTTCAAATCTGTCTGTATGGATGTGAGCTATGATGCATCACCAGGACGAGTAAAGATAAAGAAGTGACGAACCTTAAATTTGTGAAGATTCAGAGAACAGCTGTAAGTCCTTGACGTCTCATCGTTTTAATAATAATAAAAATAATTATACATTTTATTTATAGGCGCCTTTTCTGATTCTCACAATTTCTTACCCTCCATCCTCATTTGTTTATTTATTTAAATGTTTTGGTTTTGTGTTCACTGTTGTCTTAGATATTGAGCCATTAAAGTTTAAATTGGCTGTTTTTGCACCAAATTCTGATACAAACCAATCACCATCCACAGATGGTCTTTATATCTCAATTAGTTTCAATGTGCAACACTGATTCTCCCTTTTTATTCTTTTTTATACGCATTTAAAAAGCACAAGAGGTTTTTACATTTTCTCGACTTTGGTCATGAAAATTCATTTCACCGTTCTGAACGTACAAGCCTGATCAAACTTGAAAAGGCCTTTTAAGATCACAGTTTTGAGCGTTAAATCAACAGCTAAGTGAATTTTCTATTTATCGGATTCCCTGCTCCTCCCTCTGGAGGTGTATTGTTATTGCAGTCTGAGCTGCACTGTAGTCAAGTGTTGCATTTCTTGTCCGTTTCTAGATGCTAACCATGAGGCTGCTGCAGAAGCTATCGAGAACATGGCAGATGCAGTCACACACGCCAGATTTGTGGGAACAGACCCCGCAAGTGACGAAGTGGTCTTGATGAAAATTCTTCAGGTACGACATGTGTTTTTTACTTGTAGCAACGGTCTTCCACATCGGTGCATCCCTACTTTAAATCTGTACTGATGGAACCAACTAACATGAAGTTTGTAAAATATTACCGCCTTTTCTGATCCTACCTGCATAGGAATGTCTGATAAATTGGAATAGAAAAGCATGTAATGCTTTGAAATTCAAATCAATTTCCAAATATTTACATAGTAATGAACGTGTGCAGATATGAATGCTTTATGTGACTGTCTTTAACGAAGAACCCAACTTTTACTTTCACCTACACCTGGTAGTAAGTGGCCAGTGAGGTTGCATGGTTCACTGACAGTTTGGAACTTTGGATTGAAATGCAATGTCACTTGTTTTTAAACTGCATGTAGAAATTCATACATTTTGCCCAGGCATCTCCTTTTGCTCACTTTTCAACGTCTTTGTTTTTGTACATTACACAAACCTTCGGGTAACTCTTTATAGCCACACAAATCTTGGTAATGGCACAGAGAGCAGTATCTTTCACTAGACACCACCACTGCTGGAATCTAGTTCTAATTGGATTGTGGTTTTTACCTTTTGTGCTTCTTTAGGTCCTCAGGACTCTGCTGCTGACGCCAGTTGGGGCCCATCTGACCAATGAGTCGGTGTGCGAAATAATGCAGTCTTGCTTCAGAATCTGCTTCGAGATGCGCTTAAGTGGTGAGTTTGTCAGAAAGTCATCAAACACTCCTATGATATAATTCAGTAAATCCAACCAATTTGCTAATATGAGTGGTTACCTGATGTAAATACATTGACATGCCTTCAGTTTGTGACCAACACTATTTGTTAAATTCATATTATATTTGTAGATGGAAAGAGGTTTTAAACCCAGCACTGTAAATGCTAGGTTTAAAACCAGACGACAAAATGAAGTGTAAAGACTTTGCAAATTGAAAAATACACACATGGACAAAATTCATGAGTTTATTTTTTAAAAATAATTATGCCAAAGTATGTTTGAAAAGCAATGTCTGACTTTCATTTGTTCATTTTCGTAGAAATTTTATTCATTATTAACTTTGTCAGACTTGAGTTATTTTTGTGACCATCGTGGGTTTGTCCACGCGTGTATATAATCAGTGGAAGCAAAATCTTCAGTTGCTTTATCTAGTAGAAAGGGGGATTAAACTCTGAAAGAGAACCACTTGTCGAGACACAATATGAATTTATTCAGGAGGTAGGTCAGCCAATGGACCCTCTTCTGGAAAGTATCACAGATAAACAGAAATGTTTTAACTATACGTTTCATCAAACGTAAAGTCTTCATAGTAGACATAGTAGACCAGTCTGGTGAAAGATGACAACGTATTTCAAACCATTACTGGAGCCATTCAGATTAAGTGGCTTATTAAACAGTTTTTCAGAAGCTGTTCCCCAATACAAAAACTATTGTCCGGTCTAAATTTAAAAGTTAAAAGCTATCCAGGTTTTAGTCCCGTAGTCTACACAAACTAATTAGATTCTCCTTAAAAATCAAACAAACAAAAAAACAGGTCATTGCTATTTAGATGCTCGCACACTTGATCAGCAACTATTTTTTAAAGAATTTTAGATGAGAAAGGAAGATTAGAAATAGGTTTTGGAACTTTTACCTTGATCAATAGAGAGAGTCTCTCAAGTAAAGACGAATTATAGTGAATTTAAAAGTCTGTGGTCCATATCAGTTTACCAAGGACAGGTTAATCACGTCAGTAATGGGGGCGGTAAGTAAAAGGAACATTTCTGTAAATAATTTGGTTGGGATTAGGGTCTGAAGCTAAAATTTTACTGTTTAAATATAGACCAGGTTTTAAAATAATTCTAAGTCTACCTCTCTTACTGAAGACCTTTTCATTGATTCAACTTTATATATAAAGATTTCTGTGAACTCGTTATTTCTGAGCGCTGTTGGAACGTTCAACAGAACTATGACTGTAAATAACGCTAATGTACTAAAATAAAGTCTCTCCTGTTCACAATAAATATACTTTATTCTAAATTATGTATTAAAAGTTGTTAAACAGTAAATATTCTAGGTTTTGCAAGGTTTCTCCAAATGTGGATGTAGTCTGCCATTTTCTGAAGTAAAATGGCAGCTTCTGACTAATTTCCTTCTTTTTCAAGACTGGTATGTTGTTTTGTCGCCCTGTAATCTATTAAATGACCTTTGTTAGGATCTTATTTTTTTAAATTTCATGGTAGGATATAATGTCATTTTGTTTGGTTCTTATGACTTTTTCCCATTCTGCTTGAAGAACTCCTGAGAAAGTCTGCAGAACACACACTGGTTGATATGGTTCAGCTGCTGTTTTCCAGGTAAACATTTGTCTAAGTTAATATTCCATGAGGGTATAGATTGGTATTGTGTTTGTAGTTTTCCTTTACAGCCACCATTTTTGATTAAATCTATTGCAATTAGCAGACGTTTATTTATTAGCCAGACTGCTTGTGTTGGTCTACCAATCAGTGGAGAAATATAATGCAAAGGGTAATTCAAAACTCTATGATGTCTCATCACAATCTTTTTCAGTTTTAATTAAAGGTTGAGAGATTTTTGTCTATAAGGGCTTGTTGAAAAAGCATTCATAAAGCTGTTCCCTCGTTAGCTGGGGCAGCGAGTCAGTGATTCATCAGTGCCGTTACGCAACACCTCCTTCTGCCCCCCAACCCAGATTGCCTTTGAATTCAGCTTCTTTTCACCTCTGCTCTTTGACAGAGGATTTATCACACAGTGGGGGGTCCACTCCACTCCATCCCAGTTTTACTTTGTTTTTCTTCTTTCTGTTTTTTTTTTCTTTTTTTTTTTCTTGAAACCTAATGCGGCCTTGTGTACATCTGCATAGTGCGGACTATTTCCTTCATTATTTTCGCTCTGATCTTTTTCTCAGTCCTGACATATTGCTCTCTTTTCCCCGCCCACTCACTCAGTGATTGTGGATAATAGAGTTGTGAGTTTGCGAGGGCTGCACTCTCACTCCAATAACGCCGGATAATGAGCAGCAGGTCTCCTCAGCTTTTGGGAGGAGACTTCAATTGCCTGCTGAAAGTATCAGGCATGTTAATCTGTTGTGCCCACAGATCATCCTATAATACTGCTTGAAAGACAACACTTTATTACTATGGAGTTAATGTCAGGAGGGGGTTACAGGCGCCTGCTTAGAGTGTGTGTGGGTGCCCACCCGGGTGTGACATCTCATTTTTCAGCTAAGCTTTAGTGTCTACAGAAACCGAGTGTCACACATGGACTTATTTTAGTGTGACTTCAGAAAGTAATGCAGAGATTTGATTGGCTCTCCTGAAGATGCTGGGGTTCCCACCATGAGTCTAGCTTTTCAGCAACTTAGAGGAACATTTGCAGGTTATTTGTTTAATTTTTAACCAAAATGGGAGTGTAGTATAGAAGGATTTGCTATGAAAAATGTCTCTGTAGTAATAAGCATATCACTCATTAGCAAAATAAAAAAAATAACTTTTAATTGTACGGATAAATAATTGTTATTTATCTAATTGGTTTATCCAGTAAATCAATTAGATAAAAAACATTTTTGGGAAAATGTTTTATTTTTCAAGGTTTTCCCCAGAAAACTCGTTAAGCCCGGTGGTTGAGCTCTAGGTCAGTCATTCATCCAGCGGCCTGTTGTGTTTTTGAGTTAAATGTTTAAAGTTGACAAGAAATTTTAAAATATCACTTGGTAATTATGTGTTATTGGAAGATTGAAGATTAATACCTGAACACCAACTATAAAGTCTTTAAAAATGCAAACCTTTTTAAAAGACTTAAATAAGCAATGCTTAGCCTGGGGGAAACCCTGATTTTTGTTTTTGTTTATTTTTTTTTACCATTTTAGAAAATGCAATGTTTCCACACCTCAGCGTGACATCATCCCGCTTTATAGCTTGTAATTACTGGGACTTTGAATTCAGGTCGCTTCCTAGAAGAGACGATTGAAGTAAAAGCAAGTTTATAAAAAAAATAATTGTGGCTTATTAAAAAAAACACACAAAAAAAACCAACTGGTGGATATGAAATAATCTAAGATTTTATTATTAAGCCATATCATTCAGCCATAGGATACATTAATCAAAAATGTGAAAATTAATATGGCATACATTTTTGGGGCAGTAGAAATGATTGCTGTGTTTCAAAGAAAAGCAACTAAATCATAAAATGTTTTGGTAAAATGCTGTTTCTGTGGCTGAGCCCAACAAGGCTCGACTCTGCCGTCTAGAGGAAACTAACTGTAACAAAACACAACTTCTGTATATAATTATGGCCTTTGCTGTTGTACAGTCTAATGGAAAATATTTTTATCAAAAGATGTTTAAAATCTCAATACATCCACTGTTCATCAAAAAATGTTAAGTGGATGTATTTTATTATTGTTTTTATTGTTTTCTAAGCTTTGTTTTGCATCAACCTTGAGCTTATTTCAATATTATTTGCTAATAAACTCTACTATTCAACTATTTGTCTTTGTAGACTACCCCAGTTCAAAGAGGAGGCAAAGAGTTATGTGGGCACCAACATGAAAAAGGTAACATGACTAAGATGCTAAAATTTAATTTGCTTGCACATATTTCACTTATTTTTTTTCTTGTGTAGGGCTTTCTCTCTTTTTTTTTTGTTGATTTTGTTTCCATGGTGGTTTCTATGGCTGTGTACTTTAGTTAACTATTGTTTAATAAGCTGGGAAAGATGAACGCTGTACATAATAAAACATTCCAATTTTCAGATAACGATAAATTAATCTACCAGTTTTCATAAGTTACTAAAAGTGTGGCTACACCGTTCTTTTGCACTCTTTTATGAATGTACAGCTCATGTCAGCTTTCCCCTAACATGCGTCTGTCACTTTCTTTAAACTCGGTTTAATTCTAACAATTTCCAAACGTGGCCATTATGAAAGATGTTTAGATAAATAAAGTATTTATCTGGCTTCAGTTCTTCATTGCCTTTTTATGTATCTACTGCATTTCTTGCTCCCTGCTGGTTTGACAGTCTTCAGTGTATCCTTGTTGTGTGCTTTACTCCAAACCCTTCACCCAGTTTGGAATCTGAACTTGTCCTCTCATGCATGAACCGTCCTGCTTAAGCATGTCATATGTTGGCTTATGAAGTGTTTTGTCACTAATCATGGACAACTGCCTCCTCCTTTTCTCTTCTGAGGCTTACAATATATTGTGGAAAAACAAACGTGTTCAGGTAAGGGAAATAGCTTAAATTGCTAGTAATGGGAAATGTTTTTAGGTGTAACTTTTCCCTACTGTTTCAGAAATCTCAACGTGAAGTCATTCTCTCCTATCTTTATATTTATGCGCTATTGTATACTTTTTTTCTCTTTACTAAAACCCTTCAAGTTTGCATCAACGGTGAAAGGAAAGCTAATCCTCCTGCTATATAGTGTAGCATCAGATGTAAATACAATACAATGTAGATAGCATCCTCAAATATCAGAGCTTAAATTTGCGATACAACAGGAGTAAGGATTTAACTAGATAGTCATTCAACATCAATTTAGATTCAAGGTAAAACTCATTTTTGGCTGTCACATTTTCCCTGCCAGCTGTCTTTCATGGTTCATCAATAGGCTGCAGGCGCCCCCTAGTGGAACAAATAAATTGTGTTTGAAAAACCAAAATTACATGTAAAACCCTAAACCAGTGGTTCCCAAAGTGTGGAGCTCTCCCCATAGGGGGGGCGCAGTGCCATTGCAGGGTTTCACATCATCTTACTGACTCTGAAAACCGCCTGTTGGGTCCGAAGCTCATTCACTCTTGCTCACATTTGCTTCTGTTGGTTTCTGAATAGGTTGAAGAGAGGAAATATCTGTAGATTTCATTTGTAGCAGTGGTAACCGGCATCCTGCATGTTTTAGTTCTCTTCCTGGTGGTAGTAACAACCTTTTCAGCATGTCAGTGTTCTTCTTAGGGCTTCTAATGAGCCGTCATTTGATCCAGACTCAGTAAACCAGGGAGAGAACTAAAACATGGAGGATGCCAGCCCTCGAGGACCGACTTTGGGCACCACTGGTTTATCGTAATCAGCCAGCAGCCATGCTTGAAAAGGTTTCACTCTTTCAATTTAATTTTGTTTAGCTGAAAATGCGTGCTGGAGGAATGAGCGAGTCATCCAAATGGAAGAAGCAGAAGCGTTCACCACGGCCTCCTCGTCACATGGTCCAAAGTCCCTCTGACCCAGGCGGTTCCAGCACCCTCAGCAACAACCTCACAGGTCAATAGCAGCAGTCGATGCTTTTAGGGCTTTTTATGAAATGAAATCAGGTCAGTTTCTATTGTCATGCCAATTCCTTGTAAAAACATGGATTAGGATATAAGATGCCAGATTAACAAAATACAACCCAAATAATAAATAGTAAATTAATTTGAGAAGGATGGATTGTGGACATTCCCTGTGGTGGTCAACTGACTTCCTGCCTTGTTCTTATTCTAGGTGGAGTCCCGTTCATTGAACAAGGGTTTTCCAGCTCCAGCCTTGCCACATCGGAGAGTGCTGGCTCTTCCATATCCAGCCCCACAGCCACAGACAGTGGCCTGGATGCCGGCTCCAAAGCCACGTCCAGGGAAGACCTTTCTGATTTGGAACAATCCATTCCATCTGCAAACTCCTCTTGCACCGTTACCTCACTACCTGGCACCGAGTCTGGCTCTTCACACAAGCAGGTAGATTATTAGCCTCCATTGGTGAAATGTGTTAAACTGTAAAAGCATGCTACGTTCTGTTTTCTGTGGAACTCACCCGTTCAATCTCCCATGTGCCGCCCAGTCTGAGGTTGGGCAGGTCGAAGTGGCTCAGGCTGCGTCCGTAGATTCCATCCCTGAAGTTGTGGACGATAAAGACTCTGTTCCTGATCATTCGGATCCCACCTCTGTTCATGACATGGACTATGTTAATCCTCGCGGAGTCCGATTCACACAGTCCACACAAAGAGATGGTAGGAAGACGTGGCATGACTCTTAAATTGGATGCTTTTTGTAAACGTGTGTTTTGTATTCATTTAAAGTATCCGACTGTCTGCAAAACCAATAACAGTCGATCGTTTTCAGACATTTTTTTGTTTCTTTTAAATGTTTTATTTTCTTGTTCCCCGTTTTTGTGCAGGAGTCGCACTTATTCCTTATGGCCTTCCATGCCTAAGGGAGCTTTTTCGATTTCTGATTTCACTGACCAATCCTCATGACCGCCACAACACTGACGCTATGATACAAATGGGACTGCAGCTTCTGACTGTAGCCCTAGAGTCTACACACGTTGTTAATTACCAGTCTTTACTAGTCCTGGTTAAAGACGAGCTCTGCAGGCATCTATTTCAGGTGGGAAAAAAATATATACACTTGTGTGTGTGTGTGTGTTTTTTTTTTTCTTGTAGAAAGAACTGTGGCATATTTTACCCCTCTGCATACAATATAAGACAATAAATTAAGAAAAGGCTTTTGCTAATCATTTGAAACAATGATACTTGAGCTTTATGCTGTTTGGTTAATGTATTTAGAAGTATAATTTGTGCTGCTTATTGTATATTTTTATGATAGTTAATGTTTAACATAATTTTACTTTGAGTTTAATGAGCTGGAAACAAGAACATGGTTATTACCTCAACATCGTGGAATGACACATGTGATCTGTGTTGTAGCTATTGAGTGTGGAACGTATGAACCTCTACACTTCCTCCATGCGAGTTTGCTTTTTGCTTTTTGAAAGCATGAGAGAACATTTAAAGTTTCAGCTGGAGGTAATTGTCTTCACTACTTCTTTTTTTTTTCCCTAGTTGTTGAACACCATATAAATAGACTTTTGGCATTCTTTTTTTGACCTTTGCTCAACAAACTAACAGTTTGCTGATTTCTTAGATGTATCTGAAGAAGCTAATGGACATCATTACATCAGAGAACACTAAGATGCCATATGAAATGAAGGAAATGGGTCTAGAGGCTTTGGTCCAGCTCTGGAGGATCCCCAGCTTTGTGACTGAGCTATACATTAACTACGACTGTGACTTCTACTGCTCAAATCTGTTCGAAGACCTCACCAAGCTGCTCTCCAAGGTAACATCTGTCTTGATTCATTTAATTGAACGGTTACTTTAATTCATTTGTTAATTTGTTTGGTTATTCACAATTTTACATTTGGTTGTCTCTTTTTTTTTTATTAATTTGTTCAGCCAGATATAAGAATTGTGTGGGTATGAATTTGAAGTTTTTTAGGTGCAAGAACGTAAAGGGCTGAAGCCATCCTCGCAAGAATGGAATGTGCTTAGTAGCAGAAAATAAATATGTTTTATGGCATTTCCAGGGTTAAGGGTTAATTTTAAAAATAAGATGCTCTTTTGATAGGATAGACTTGAATAATAATGTCAAACATTTCCAGGGATACAATCTTTTTTTAATATTGTTAAATGGCTTTTATTTCTATTTAACTGGTGGTTGTCAATGCCAATAAAATAAATAACTGTCTGGGAGTCGAACAGATAATATTGAACAATTGTGGTGGTTCCCTCTGCACTCAATACGTGGGTTGAGACTAAGGCCTCAACCCACGTATTGAGGCCTTAGTCCTCGTGCCGGTGGTCGCAGGTTCGACTCCCGTCCTGGAGACATTCGCCGCATATCTTCCTCCTTTCTCATTACCCTCTTTCCTGTCGAACTACTTTCAAATAAAGGCCACTAGAGCCAACAAAACCTTTAAAAAAATATTGAAAAATATTTAAATTAATTGTCAGCTGATGTAGAAATTTTCCCTTTGTTATGAAAAAAATACTAATTCACTACACTCCAACTTGCTTTTGCTTTATTTGACTCCTGCTGTGTCTGACCAGGGGCTTGTCTTTCAGGCCACTTTTCACATTTTTAGTTTTTGTTGTTGTTGCCTTTTCAGAATGCGTTTCCTGTGTCAGGGCAACTCTACACCACTCATCTGCTGTCACTGGAGGCCCTGCTGACGGTGATTGACAGCATTGAGGGCCACTGCCAATCCAAGGTAGTAAACAACACAACTGAGCAGAACCAGTCAGACACACTACTGGCAGATGAAGAAGGATCCACTTCGAATGGAACAGACTTAACTGGTATCACGTTGCATTTGCTTCATTGTTGCCATTACAATCACTGATGGAAAGTAAATATTTGTATAAATTATTATTCGTGTAACACAAGATGCAAAATATTTTTTCAGATCTTAACGGCAAAGGCAGCCCTAATAATTCTCCTAAAGCGCCAAACGCATCAGGATATCCGCCTACCAGTGGCTTCCTAATGGCTGAGAAGATGAAACTGGGTCGGGAGGATCAAGGAGACACTGATACCGGTGATGTTCAAATCCAAAAAAGCCTCCTTTAAAGCATTTTGTGAGAATTCGATTGGGGAGTTGATCAGTTTTCTTTTCTTCAACAGAGAAGAAAGCACCAAAAAAGCCTCCCCGCTTCTCTACGTGTTTACCCGAGTCACTGGAGTTGTTGGAAATTAGAACCAAGAAAAAAGTAAATGATTTGGATTTTCTTTTTTTTTTTTAACATTACATCCAGAATTAGTATATAAACTGCATGGGACCTGTCTTGTGTTTAGCTTCTTATCACAGGCACAGAGCAGTTTAACCAGAAGCCTAAGAAAGGAGTCCAGTTCCTTCAGGAGAAAGGCCTGCTTAGTGACCCGTTGGACACCAAGCAGGTGGCGCAGTGGCTCAGAGAAAACCCCCGTCTGGACAAAAAGATGATCGGGGAGTACATAAGTGACCGCAAGAACATGGAACTCCTGGACAGCTTTGTGAAGTACTGTGAAATATCATACGTGTTTGTTGTCATTTTATGCATCAATAAAGTCTCACTCTAACACAGACCTTTTTGGTAGTACGTTCACCTTCCAGGGTCTTCGTATTGACGAGGCCTTGCGGCTCTATTTAGAGGCCTTCAGGCTTCCCGGAGAGGCTCCTGTAATTCAGAGACTGCTGGAAACTTTTACAGACAACTGGCATGTAAGTCTTGCATAGCTTCCTATTTGCTGCATCACGTTCCATTTTACCTGAGTTTTAAAAAAACTAATGCGAAAGGTGCCACATCTTAACTACCCGAGTTAAGATGTGACCTAAGTTAATTTAAGTAATCTGGCAATTAAGATTGCCAGATTACTTAATCATCCATTTTTTGTAACAGCTCCCAGTTGTTCACATTACAACAGCCTTTATGGGAAACTGTGCTTCAGGATTGTTAGATAAGAGAGGTAATTTAGATATCTGGAGCAGCTTTCCTAGAAACCTGTGGTTGGATACGTTCAATAGGAATATATCAATTATATGTTAAATGTGGGATAATAATCAAGTTACTGTAAAACAAGAGTTAAAAAAATACCAGAGGACAGATTCTGCTCCAAGTTCTCTGAAGTTTACAGTAACTTTTAACTGTAAGCCATTGTTTTGCTTAGGGCAGGTAGCTTTTAAAGCTCATAATGCCATCAGAAATGTTGTAGTTTTATTCATTGTGCATACCAGGTCACTCAACATTGACACAGATATTTTCAATGTTAAATATTTAACACTTCCTTTGGGGGATACATTACTCAAAATGGCAGTAGTGCGTTGGTTGAACATGCACAACACTTGAGATGGCCCACAGTGGCTGTAGATCTAAACAAACTCAGGAGGTTTGTGTGGGGTGTTCTAATTCTGTTTGTTGGTTTGTATATTTGCAGAAAGTCAACGGTTCCCCTTTCATGACCAATGATGCAGGCTTTGCTTTGGCTTATGCTGTGATTATGCTGAACACTGATCAACACAACCACAACGTTCGAAAGCAGAACATCCCCATGACCGTAGAGGTAAGTGACTCTACAGTCACACTGAAGCTAACTCAGCTAACCCTATTGTTTTATGGTTGTGGTTTTCATGGTGTAGCAGTCTCTTGGATCTGCTAGCATTTGCCCACATCCAGGTTGCCAGGTGAGAAAACCCATTCCCAACTGTTCCTTCAAATGGTGGCCCCTGTTTGAGGTGAAATGCTCTTAGACAGAGCGGAGAAGGGGATGGGCCTGACATCTGCTGTCCCCGTTCTTTCCTCTTTGATTGACATTTGCTGAAGACTAAACATAGTCTCCAGGGAACATGTGAGTGGTCTGTGGGTGGGCTGCTTTCACTGACAAATGACAGGCAGGTTTCCCTTTTTGACTGTCTCAGGCTCTTGTCTGTGAATGTGTGGGATTGTTATATAGCACCTTTGTAGAACATATAGTCTTCCACTCTACACATTGGAGTTAACTTAAATTATGACCAGTCCCGCACTTGCTGTCTGCACCACAGTTTCTGCTGGAAGTACTATTACAATAAATAAATTTGTCTGTCTTTGATGAAGGGCTGTGTCAAATGAGGTGAAAATGAGGTCTGTTTTGTGATGTTTATAGCTAGCAGATAATCCCATATTACCAAAGTTGTTGATTGAGGATGTATTTAGGGTCATGTGCTCCTTCTGTGAACATTTGATAGAAACGGTTTGATTCTTAGCACCATTAGCGATCTCTGCCTTTGTCTGCCCCTGTTTTTCTCTGTGACCTTGCAGAGTAGCTGGTATTTTCTCTGTTCAGCCCCCAGGTATCGCATACCCTGCCAATGAAGGCTTGAGGCTATCAATCGTCACTAGGTGGTTATGTTTATTTACACAAACCTCTTTGGTTTAATCCCTGTTTTCCTAACTATTGAACTTAAGCGTATTAAATGACACAGAAGTACGTTTCCATACTTGGCTGTTTAAATGTTGGTTTGATGATTATTTAACCAAATCCAGAATGCTTCTTTCTTTGGGCAAGGCTGTAGGGATTGTCTCAGGAAATAAAGCTGAACTGTTCTAAAGCATTAGTTAGCTTTTCTTCTTTGTTTGGTCTTGTTTTCCCAAACAGCAATTCAAGAAAAATCTCAAGGGTGTTAATGGAAAGAAGGATTTTGACCAGGACATGCTGGAGGACATCTACAATGCTATCAAGTAAGAAACCAGAGTACAACAAAGGAGCTCTTCTCCAACAGTAATCCAAAATGTTCTTTAACAAACCATTCTGATGTCTTCAGTTTTTATTTCTCCTTTGTATTGTTGACGTTGGTTTCGTTCAAACAGCAGGCAAATAAGACCAAAATCTGATTTTCTTTTCTTTTGCCCATATGTGACCCATATCCAACTTTTTCAAGGCAGTCTGAATAACCCAAATTCGATCTTTTCATCCGCAAAAAAAAAATCCCATTTGTGCCACATCTGTATGTGGAACAAAATCGTATTCATGTTTGAGAAATCCTTTAATCTATTCAACTGTCCAAAATGCCAGCACCACCTTCAAGGCGCGTCTCCTCCTCAGGGCTGCAGTGTCCAACCACTGTCGTCACCATCGCCCAATATGAAATGCTGATATATTAAGAATTTTTGTAACTGATGGTAACATAGTAACTTGATTATGCTATAAAATTGCACCACGTACCTGGAAAACACATAATACTGCCCCTTTAAGGACTGGACTCACTTTTTATTTATTTTTTTTACCTGCGTTTGTGTTGATGTTGAAGTTTGAAAGATGGCTTCAGTCTTGTTCTTATTTTTTATTTTTTTTATTAGCATGGCCTCATTTACCACAAACAATAAATTTTGCACTGTGGCAGTAATCAGTATGTATGTAATGGGTACCATGTTTTTTTTGTCCAAACACATTAATCAGTTAATCCTTTCAGTTAAGACCTAAATGTTCAATTTGCCATTGCATAATGTATGAATCTAAATTTGGATTCCTTATCTTAACTTTTAATTTAAATTGACTTCTTTTCTATAGAACTTTTTTGTTTTTCCAGTTTTTATTTTCTGCTTCTGCACGTAATCTCTGAAATCGCACTGATATTTTACTGCTCAGGAGTGAAGAGATTGTGATGCCAGACGAGCAGACGGGTTTGGTGAAGGAGAACTACGTTTGGAGTGTGTTGCTGCACCGCGGTGCCACTCCTGAGGGGCTTTTCCTCCACCTACCGCCAGGCAGTTACGACCACGACCTGTTCACCATGACCTGGGGTCCTACCATCGCTGCTTTGTCATACGTCTTTGACAAGAGCCTTGATGAAAACATCATCCAGAAGGCCATCACCGGGTTCAGGTACATGAGTATAGAATCATTGGATAGTAAGGTGATAAACTGGAACAAAAAAAGAAAGAAAGCAGCATCTCAGCAGTCGCTTTAAGCCTCGCCTTTACTCTTCTGCAACAAGATTTCCACTTTTAGTAGAATTGTTTATTGTTTTTGTCTTTGATTAATCTTGTTGTTGTTTACAGTTAGCTCAGTGGGGTAGAAAAAGCATGTTTTAGCTCAAATTAACAGCTGGCTATAAAGTATAGGATATGTTAGCTGATTCATCCTGTATAATAATTAGGGTTTCTATCTTTCAGAAAATGTGCAATGATAGCTGCTCACTATGGCTGCAGTGACGTGTTTGACAACTTGATTATTTCCCTCTGCAAGTTCACAACTCTGGCCAGTGAGGTGAGTCGTTGTCATCTCACGGTGTTCTCATAATTTTTGTAGCCATCAACAAGCTTCTGACATAATTCAGAAGTTTTTCAATGTGCTGTGGTCAAGATTTGGCGGGAGGAAAGCGTTGTGGAATATTGATATTCCAAGCTCATTTCTGATCTGCAGTCAGGATCGATGTTAAGCTGGAACACCCTACTGTGTTCAAGTTCCACCAGAATTAATTCAGAGTTCGAAGGCTAAGAAAAGCACCTCGTTAAGGCGCAACATGCGGAGAAAAACTAAGGCACAAAAAATATATATTTTATTCTGGTGCTTTTTATAAATTGTTTCAGTTTTTAGCCAGCAAACAGCAGTTGTAAATGTAATTGTAAATACGTTCCTCTATCTGAATGTGTTCTTCCTGGCAGTCTGTGGAAAACCTACCTACCGTGTTTGGTAGCAACAACAAAGCCCAGACCGCTGCCAAGACGGTTTTTGATTTGGCTCATAAGCACGGTAACATCCTGAGGGAGGGCTGGAAGAACATCATGGAGTCCATGCTGCAGCTCTTCAGAGCCCAGCTCCTGCCAAAGGCCATGGTGGAGGTCAGTATACCACCTGAGTGCTGCCTTTGGTAGGGCTTAAATCTGATCAAGAAAAAGACACAAAAAAAAACGTTGAGATGGTATTTTACAACAGCCACCTGCTGTTCTTCGCTCAAACACTACAATTTTTCCTCAGATGGAGGACTTTGTGGAGCCAAACGGAAAAATTTCGCTTCAGAGAGAAGAAATGCCTTCAAATCGGTAAACTCATTCTCATCTGTATGTCTGTATGTATGTATGCGTGTCTGCATGTGTGCGTTTGTGTGTGTGTATTCATGTATATATATTTATATATGTGTTCATCTATTCCATAACAGTGGTGAATCAGCAGTCTTAAGTTTTATCAACTGGTTGACACCAAGTGGAGCTGAGCAGTCAGGACTCAGAGGACCAACCACAGAAAATCAGGAAGCCAAGCAAGCTGCCATCCTCTGCATTAAGGTACTAATTGCACATTGTGATGATGACATCACATTATATTTTTTTATCAACAAATTTTAATTCTATGCCACATATAAGTCCAGATATTTTTTTTTAAATTTTAGTTGTGTTCTGGTTGAAACTATTTACAAGAATAAATTAATGACAAAAACATCCTGGTTTGCACAATTGTTTACATATGTCAATGTAAGCCACACAGTTTTAAAAATAATCTCAAACAATTTTCCCATATGGAAAATGTGTAGAGCTTCTCTATAACTTATCATCCATTCAGATGTTGTTCTGCTGTCTTTTATTGTCTTGCAGCAGTGCGACCCAGAGAAGTTGATCACTGAGAGTAAATTTCTCCAGTTGGAGTCTCTGCAGGAGCTTATGAAGGTTTTTTATCTTTCTGACTGGATGTCTCATGTTTCCTGTCAAGTGTTTTTGCTATGCATTGATTTAACCAGAGCTCTTTGTTGGGCAGTTTCAAGAAATGTCTCATTTAAAAAACAAACAAAAAAACAAACACTCATTTCCACTTCCTCTTATAAGGCACTGATATCTGTGAGCCCAGATGAAGAGACCTATGATGAAGAGGATGCCGCCTTCTGTTTGGAGATGCTGCTGCGCATTGTTCTGGAGAACAGGTGAGAAGCGAGTTGCTCAGAAAGACAATTACCACTTTTGCTTAACGGTCAGTGTTGTTTATCGGTTTTAATTGAATCAATCTTTTGTTTTTGCGTTTGAAGGGACCGCGTGTCGTGTGTCTGGCAAACCGTCCGGGACCATCTCTATCACCTGTGTGTTCATGCCACAGAGAGCTGCTTCCTGGTGGAGAGAGCTGTGGTGGGTCTGCTTCGACTCGCAATCCGCCTGCTGCGCAGAGAGGAGATCAGCTCTCAGGTACAGAACCGAGCAACAGACTGTCAGCATGGATGAGGGCAAACATTTACAGGCCGGAGGAAAAGTGGATCTGACTAGTCATTTACTCGCATCAGGTTCCGTCACATTTCCCATGTCTGTCACTTTAAAGAAATCCTTCCTGTATTTGTTTTTGTAAGTTACAATTTATTGCTCCTTATTTGAAATCTTTTAAGATTAGGTCCACTGTGTTGTGATGTTAAATAATGCTCAATGTGATGTGAAACAAGTCTCCACAACAGAACTGCAACATTCTCTGCTGATTCTGCCCATTTAGGTTTCAAGATATTATTTTCGTGCTGGTGATGATTGCAAAATGGAAATCATTTCTAATGCGTTTAAAGGTTTCACTGCATTATCACGCTTCCTGTTCATCCACAGGTCCTTCTCTCTCTACGTCTCCTGCTCATGATGAAGCCGCACGTCTTGTCCCGGATCAGTAGGGAAATTGCTTATGGCCTTCATGAGCTGCTAAAGACGAATGCAGCCAACATCCACTGTACAGATGACTGGTACACACTCTTCTCCCTGCTGGAGTGCATTGGAGCCGGAGTTAAACCTCGTGCCTCCTTCCAACTTACCTCTTCTTCTGCTGACAATGAAACAGGTTCAATATTTCCCTAAAGTTACATTTCTTACTTTCATTTTATATTTTTGAAAAAGTTGATTATGTAAAATCAACTTTTTTGATCTTTCTATCATGTTATTATATTCCTTCATCAAAAACCTGCATGGAGGGTTGCCTTGATTCTTTCCTGCATGTTTACAAAGTAAAATTTATTTTAAGTCTTGCCCTACTTGTGTAAAGTCTCAAAGGTCATCTTTTGCACAACTGTCAGGTCAGCAGTTTTCCCCATGATTGTGTAGCCTACAGAACTGGACTGAGAGACTATTTAAAAGCGTTTGCAGGTGTGTTTGAATTAATTAGCTGTTTAGAGTGTGGCACCAAGTGCCATCAATATCGAACCTTTTCAAAATATTCAAATTTCCTGAGATATTGAATTTGGGGTTTTCATTAGTTGTCAGTTCTAATTATCAAAATAAATAAATATTTGAAATATATTGTTCTGTGTGTAAATAATGAATGAATATACAGTAATATACATGTTTCACTTTTTGAATGGAATTACTGACATAAATGAACCTTTTTTTTCTGATATTCTAATTTAACGAGCAGCACCTGTAGGTTTGAAATTATTTACTTTCAAACACGGCGTATCGCATAAACATTAGGTTTCTCTGATGCTCGCGTTGTTCAAACTGTGCTGTTTAAAGCGGTATACAAAGAACATAAAATGCCTCGTGTAAAATAGCATTGATTTTCCTCATGCCTGCAGGTGCACAGTCGGACAGTGAGCTGTCATCTCATCATTCCAATGAAGTCAGTTTAGACCGCGGCTACACATCTGACTCAGAGGTGTACACAGACCACAGTAAGACCAGGCTACCTCGCTCTACTACCGATGTGGACGTTTCCAGCAGTGGATGGCTTGTGGTAAGTCCTCACACTTAGAAATGGACATTTAATGTTAAGCAATAAGCTCCATGTTACGGTTATGATCCGATGTCTGTTATGTCTGGTGGTCCAGATGTAGTCTTGATTTCACCATGCATGGCTCTGAAAGTATCTATGGATCATTTGTCTGAACTACATTTACACACACTAACCTAGGCTTAACATTCTCCCCACTATGTTGACAAAAAGGACCTGATATTGAAGCAAGAGGTTCAATACCGAGCTGCCTCTGAATATTGAAGTTCGATGCACAGAAAAGCCGGCATCTCGTTGTCCATATGTTTAAAATTTTGCACCGTTTGTTTTTCTTCTGTCTTTGCTCACTTCTGACTATTCTCATCAGTGAACAGGAGTTAATCTTGCGTCACCCGTGGCAGGGAGCGGCCTGAAAAAAAATGACACTGAAAATGTTCGTAATGCAGGCCGAGTAGAGTGGAGCCGGGTCCGTTAGAGCCAGTGGAAAAGGGCCATTAGTTTGATTATGCCTTGGGCCGGCTCTGGCTCTCTCAGATGTACGTTGTTGAATGATTTAACGTCACAAGTCAGTGGCTACAATTCTTCAGGATCTTTGTTTTTCTAGTACTTTATCTTCAGTAAGGAATGTAAACAGTTTAACTTAAAAGTAAAACTGAAAGGCAATATTTTTTCAGTTGTAAAATTTAAGGCATTTCCTACATATCCAATTTTCTGCTAAAGAATATAAGGTAAAATAACAGAAGAGAATTTCTTACTGGAGGACCAGCTAAACTCAGTTGCATTAAATTTTTTAAATATAATTTTCATATTTTTTCCCCCCACTCACTAGGTGGGAAAAGTTGATTTGGAGACAAGTAAGCCCACCCCAGTAAACTCCAAAGCTCAGCTGAACCACCCTTTGGTCAACCAGTACAGCCTGACTTTGGGTCAGGACCTCGGCCAGCATGACACCAAGTCTCTCATCAAGTGTGTGGAAACACTTTCTTTTATTGTCCGTGACGCCGCCCACGTCACCCCTGACAACTTTGAGCTGTGCGTTCGGACCATCCGTGTGTTTGTGGAGGCCAGCCTCAATGGAGGTGAGAATACGCTTGAAACTTTCTCTAAGCATGTTAGAGTGTGTGTGGTGCGGCTGTGTCTAAGGGTGAAAAAAGAGCAGGAAAACACCAGAGCTTTTCTGAAATGCTTGTCGTCATCATGTCATCAGTGTTCTTTTACAACATCACCAGTATCCAAGAAATTTAATCAACACATGTACATGATGGTGACTCTTGTAGATCGCATGTATCAGATGTGATGTCCCTGAAAAGAGCTCCTCCACTCAGTTAGGAGTTGAGAAACAATTGACATGAAATGGTGGAGTCCATAGCTCTACCTCCAGAACATTTGATCCTGATAGAAGGAACTGATTCCACAAAAAGAACTCCAAATTTCAGAGTAAAAGTCCTGTTTGCAACTGATTGCAATTGATTTTCAAGCTATGAAATTACGACCAACCCTGTGTTGATTTAAAGTCAGGCTAAAGACCCTGATCATCTTCTGAATGATTAGAATCTGTACAGACTTAAGGCTAAGCATCGGTAAATTTGGTGTGTTTTACTGCAGTTCTGTTGGTAAATGACCTTTTGTAAGGTGACAGATTTATAGACACATTGAAAGTTTAATGGACAGCATGATCCTTTATGGATGCAACTTTTTAAGATGCCAAATTGAAATATTACGTAAAAACTGTAATACGGCAAATAAACTCTGGAAGGTCTGTGCGAGCTTTCAAAGGAACCAATTTACAACATGAGTTTCTGGCATACACTTTTGATTTTTTAATCCTGAACACATTATCAAGGGGAGAAGATAGCAAAAGAAAATCAGATTCTGCTACGGATTTCAAGTCGTTTCTCCCCTCGTTAGTTTGAGACGAGGTTTTCCTGTCAAACTCCGAGTTATGTCTAATTCTGCTGGCTGTTAGTTTAATTTGCAAAGACAAATTTAAATATTACTTAAATATTATTTTGCCACTTTGGTTCACAGACTTTATACTGGCGTCTCTTTTGGTCCAGGATAGAGGGAATATGGAAAACTGAAACACTCTGGTATCATTATTATAGAACTGTATTTATTAATCATCTTGTGACTTTGTAAATCAACAGAAAACTAAATAACAGTCGGTTCTTAGTTTACTGTGATCCAGAATTTATGTTTATGTTTTTCCTGGTAAATGTCTTCTTGAGGTTATCGGAACCATGACAAGAAGAAGAACCACAAATACGAGTCCAAGTCCCGGATGAGAAAGAAGCCAGTGGGGAGGGAGCGAGACGTCGGAGGCAGCACAAGACGAGTTGGAAGTCGAGTGTCAAGTCAGCGTCTGTCCCGTTCTCACAGTGACGATGAGGAGGATGAGGGTGTTCCAGCCAGCTATCACACCGTGTCATTACAGGTTAGTCAAGATGTAAGTACAATAGCCCTTTTAATCGTTCTACATTTACTGTAAGCCTCACATCCTTGATGTTCGACACACCTGGTTTCTGTCAACCCTATCCAGTCCTTGAGGGCCGGTGTCCTGCAGCTTTTAGAAGTGTCCCTGGTTCAATACCGTGAATCAAATGGCTGAACTGCTTCCTCAGTCAGTCAAGTTCTCCACAGTCCATCTAAGACCGGGAGGACACCGGCCCCCGATGACCCCTGCCCTAGAGCTTTTCATTCTCTCTCCACTAAAAGGACTTGCCAGACACTTTTATATGATAATGGAGGATAGTAATGCCTAACATCTAACCCAGTCGTTCTCAAACTGTGGTACCCGGACCACCAGGGGGCGGTCCTTCAACAACCATTTGACGTCGCTACTGTTTATTTGTGAGCTCGAAGTTCAACATATACAGTTAGCATACCAAATGATTGTGTTTAAAAATAAATGGCTTAAACTGGGTCACTCCAAAATAGAAACTGAAGATGTTGGTGGAAAGAAAACAATGCCAGGACGACTTATATCAGAGGAAGTCAAGTAATACCTGCTGGGAGTATTGATGTCTTTCAGGACCGTGAACCAGGAACAGTAGGACTCAAGTCTCAGTAAAATAAACTGTTCTTCGTTTTTATAACTTTGCTTATTTATGATGCTCTGCTCACACGTAAACGATTATTGTTATTTTTATTAAATTAAAAATGATTCAATTAAATGAATTTAATACAATGGATAATTAAAGCTTCAAGCAGCCTCGAACGGCCCTCGCAGCTCAGCGCCGCTCCTGCCTCATGGCAACTGGGAGAGGTACAGCAACGCCACCCGCTCTCCACTGTTGACGCTCTCACGCAGTTCCTGCACCTGTCCAGTAGGCGATGCACAGCTACGTGTTCAGCAGTGCTCCCTGAAGATGCACAAAAAATCTGGTGCAATCATCTCATCTTGAATGTGAACAAAAACGAAGGAGATGATTATAGATTTCAGGAGAAACAAAGTAATGGAAACCCATTATGGGAACCCTATTTCCATCATGGGAGATAAAAGGGAGGTGGTGGAGGAATATAAATACCTCGGTGTTCATGTGGACAACAGACTGGACTGGAGGCGCAACAGTGAAACCGTCTGTAAGAAGGGACAGAGCAGCCTGAACGTCTTGAGGAAGCTAAGGTCCTTCAGATTTCGCAACAAGAGGCTGCAGATTTTCTATAAAGCTGTTGAGAGCGTCATCTCTTCTACTATCACCTGTTGGGGCAGCAGCATCAGAACCAGGGACCTAAAAAGGCTCAACAACCTGGTTTAGAAGGTTCTGGTTCTCTTCTGTGAAACCTCTGGAGAGGATGATGATGCAAAGAAGGATTTTACATAAAATGAAAAACATTACAGAGGGTCTTCAGTCAGAAGCTGCTATAGGAGATCCTTTCTGCCTTACAGCCATCAGCATCTACAACACCTAGTTGAAGAAAACTGTGGAAGTAATAAAGTTTTTTTCAATTGAATAGGAATATTTGTTGAGATTACCTTGTGAAGTTCCTGATGCATGGAGACCATGTATGATGTGATTGTTTATTCTACGGTTTGCGTCCAAGCAGCTGTTGGACTTGATGCACACCCTTCATACACGTGCAGCCAGCATCTACAGCTCCTGGGCAGAGGAACAGCGCCACCTAGAGGCTTCTGGCAAAAAGATCGAAGCTGACTCTCAAACTTTGTGGACCAGCTGCTGGTGCCCACTGCTGCAAGGTGATCATTACGTTATCCTGAAATTGGACATAAATAGATTTTCAACTCTATTTGATTGATGCATTGGAGCAGTTTAAACTCTCAACATATTTTCTATACTTCTTCTCCTCAAAAACTCATTCCGGGTTTGTCTAGCTTTATGCTTTAAATGGGACACACAGATGGTCGTCCCAGCCTGGTTTCAGCAGATTGTTTTTTCCTAACATCTGCAACCACACACTTAGCTCTCCTGCTGAGGGATTTATTAAAATGAACGTATTAAAGTCATGAAGGTGATGATTTGTTGGTTTAAAACAAATACCACTAGTTTGCTTAATGTCAGACATTCTCACAGTTTGGACAATAATTTTTATTTGCTGTTATTCCGATTTATTTTTTCTCTCTTTCTTTTTCATGGCTGTTATCAGTTGTTTGTGATTGATTGTGTTAACTAAAATTCCGAATTTGTGGCAAATTAAGGGATTCTTATTGTAAAATACTTTGTTCAGAAATGTTAGTTCTTCAGAATAATTGTAAAACTGTACAATTGTAGTATTGTTATTTCTCAAATTTCTAATATCAAACTTCACTGCCTGGCTGTGTGAACGATGGTTATTGAATCACATACTGTAACCGGTGTTAAAAGGATTCATTATGATTTAAGAAAAGAAAGGCCAACAATCGTTTGAATGACACATCCTGAGCTTTGTTGTATTAAAATAGACTCACCTCTTGTATTTGTCTTTGGTCGCGCTCTCCAGGCATCGCTTGGCTGTGCTGCGATGCCAGGCGACAGGTCCGCATGCAGGCCCTCACTTACCTCCAGAGAGCGCTGCTTGTCCATGACCTGCAGACACTTGATGCAACTGAGTGGGAGTCCTGCTTCAACAAGGTTAAAAGCACTACGCATTTCTTACACCAGGCAACGGTGTTGCGTCATAACTAAAATGTAAGAGTTGAATTGACGTGTGTGTTTGCAGGTGCTTTTCCCTCTGCTAACAAAGCTACTGGACAACATCAGTCCAGCCGATGTGGGCGGTATGGAGGAGACCAGAATGAGAGGCTGTACGCTGCTGTCAAAGGTTTGAAGCCACACTTCCTGCAGCGCTCACTGTTAGCAGCCATCGCAACACATCTTCTCTGCTAATGACAGGCCATGTTCAGACTTGAAGTCAAGTCTTAACAAACTTCTTTCATTTGTTCTGCCATCTGTCCTGGTTGTTTCTTCTATTAAATAGCTTTTTGTTTTCATTGTTTTTTTTAGTTTCCCCCAGAAAACTTGCTAAGCTCAGTGATTGGGTCTGTATGGCAGTCATTCATCCAGCGGCCCGTCGTGTTTTTGAGTTAAAAAATGTTTAGAGTTGACAGGAAATTTGAAAATATCACTTGGTAATTGTGTGTTAGTGAAAAATTGGAAGATTAACACCTGAACACCAAGTATAAAGTCTTAAAAAATGCAAACATTTAGACTTAACTAAATAAGCAATGCTTAGCCTGGTGGGGGCAAAAGCAAAGCCTGGTGGCCCGCCAGGCTTGTAATACACTGGGAAAAGACCTGGGTACAGTGGAGCTGGACTGATTCGCCTCACTTTCTCTGTTGGACAGCACAACGTTTGAGTTTAAAGACTGATACAAGAAGTGCAATTAAAGACAGAATGTAGCGGCACGTTTTGCAACAAATCTGCAGTATCAGGGACTATGGGAATTAAAAACACTTTCTGTAAACCTTAACTGTAGGAGATTATATGAAATTCTGACACACCTTGAAAGGAGATTAATTTGTGTCTGTTGAAATGTTTTTTTTATTTTCATATTTTCTGATATGGGTTGCACACAGGCCAACTGACAGCGCTGCCTGGGACAAGCAATTGTCCAAGTGTATCAGTTTTCACGCCTCTGACAAAGTTCAATGCGGAGGATACTTTCCTACAATACAATAAGGTTGTATTTTTGCAACAACCTTAAAATACGTACATTTTACACAGGCCTGATGCGTCCACCAGGTTTGGTGAGTTTTCACATTTAAGGCTTCAAAAAGCCACTTCATTTGGGGGGAAAGGAAAAAAAAAAAACTATTATTACAATAAGCCCTGGCAGCGCTGAACTGCTGGGGCCTAAAAATGTAAGATTTTATACTTTTTTTAAAAATAAGTTTTCCTGTATGTTAAGAAATTTTTTGAGGGAATTGAATTGTGGTCTGTGTGTGTGTGTGTGTTAAGTTCCAGTATGTTTGTGCTTTTCTAGGTCTTCCTGCAGCACCTCTCTCCCCTGCTGTCCTTACCCACCTTTGCTGCCCTCTGGCTTACCATTCTGGATTTTATGGACAAGTATATGCATGCAGGATCCAGTGACTTACTGGTGAGGATAACCAATTACCACACACACACTTCATTCACACTGGAGCATGAAGTGACTCAATTCGGACTTTTTTGACATAATGCGACCTGCATCTGATCTTTTCAGATTAGTCTGAACAACACAGGTCGAATTCTTTTTGAATGCGACCCAGATATCCGATACGTAGCCGATTCAAATGTCACCTAACATCCAGGTCGGATTTATCCAACCGGAACGTCACTGAAACTCGACAAACGTCACTATTCTGCGTCCAGCAACGACCATGACAGATTGTAATGAGGATTAAGTTGTTAATATTATGGCTCCCGTCGGACAACTTCAATATGTAAGCTATGCTCCACCGTTAGCATCCATGTTTACTTCCACAAACACTGAGCACTTCTTCTTTTAATGGCGGTTGGCAGAACACTGAGAACGCTGACGTTACTGCGCCCTCTGCTGCGCATGCGAGAGACTTTCAGGTCGTTTGCCCCTTCACGCTGGAGGTCGCGTCTATTTGGAAATGTGAATGGCCACGGCATAAAAATCCGATTTGACAAAAAATCGGAATTGGGTCACTTCAGGCTGCAGTGCGAACGTAACCTTAGTCTCACCTAAAAAAATAATATATTGCATTTTTGATGATGTAGTACTAAGTGGCTGAGTACCACAGTTCTATTTTCATGCACTTGTTTATTTGTTTTTCTATGCAGCTGGAAGCGATTCCTGAATCTCTAAAGAACATGTTGCTGGTTATGGACACTGCAGGGATTTTCCGCAGCTCTGACTCTAGGACAGGATACTCGGATCTGTGGGAAATAACATGGGAACGTATTGTGTGCTTTCTTCCGAACCTGAGGGAAGAGCTATTCAAACAGACAGTTATAGCAGGTATTCACTTCTGAGCATTTCATTATCAGAAAGAATGATCATCATAGGAATGATCCAGCCTTTGACAAAACTAAATTTAATGTCGCTTCCAGAATACTGTCAGTAGGATTTGGTCCGTTGACTGTCCATCAAAGAGCATACTTCATCTCCATGTAACATTCTTCATTAAACGAAACAAAGAAATCCACACTGCCCATCTCAACTGGCTGCAACTGTACTATTAAGCAAATGATTTGACACAATGTTAGGATAAAGTTCTTGTTTTATCTTTCATTTTTGTTATTTTAGAGCCAACTCCTGGTCCTCAAACTGAGCCAGTGCAGTCAGCATCCACAGCTGAACGCCCGTCGTCCCCTCAGGAGTCTCCCTCTCTCGCCCAGCCGTCCTCCACAGTCCTGACGCCAGCAGAGACTCCACTGTCCGTCAGTCAAGAACCAACTCAAGACCCTCAGTTAGCTAGTGCCAACGGTAAGCACTAGTGACACGACTCGAGTAAAAATGTTAAATGGAGTTAGTTGCATGGTCTGTAATTAATTAATTGCAGTTAATTAAATTTTATTAAAAACTATACGTTGACAAAAGACGTGATGTCTTACTCAAAAACCCTGTTTGCTGCTAAATTTTTGAATAGACATATGAACTCAACTACAAAGATATTTATTGGTTTTAATCTGTTATTCAGGTTATTTTACCCATTCAACTTTCCAGCATTTCAGGAAGCTCTGATTATTCATGGAACTTCTTCAGAAATGTGGACTATGGATGCTGATGCTGATGTTAACGTTGGGACGTCTGTGCTGCTACAACGTATTTAGCATTGAGGTGTCACTATAGGCTTGAATAGCTTCTCCTTTTACCACGTCTCGAGCACAGCAATATATTTTTTTCCAGCGTCTCGGTTTTTGAAGCAAAATGTTTCCCCCAGTGGTTGAAGAGAAACGGCTTCGCGTCCATCGCTGTCGTTTGCGAATGTCACTTGTGTGTCAGATTTACGGGTGTACCAGAAACAAGTGGGTGGAACCATTGTGTGGCAGGGTGTGCATAAGACTGACACAACATCTGTCATGAACATGAAGGAGTCTTTATGAATGTTTATGACTGTTGTCATGAAGTGTCATCCGATAAATAAAGACATTTTTAATGCAAAGTTGCACTAAAAGTCCATTAAATGCCAACTTTGTATTAATTTGTCAACAATGACATTTTAATGGACTTTTAATGCAACTTTGCATTAAAAATGTCTATTTACCGAATGACACTTCATGACAACAGTCAAACATTCATAAAGACTCCTTCTTATTCATGACAGATGTTGTGTCATGTTTATGATGGTGTCATGTCAGTCTTATTCACACCCCGTCAAATAAAGTTACCAAAAAAGATTTAAGCTGAACCTGTTGCCCACTCTAATCACTGTATCGCATATTTTTAACACCTTAAGGTCTATGTAATTAATCAAAATGAGCTCGTTAAAAATCCCGGCCATAGGAGCTTTGTCACGTTTTGTGACAAAGTACCCCTGGTGCACAAAAGATTTAAGATAATTGTCAAAAAGAACAACTGTATTCAGAGTATAATATGTCTGTTTTGCCTCGTAGGACCAGATCACTCATCTCCAGCACCTGCTTCAAAATCTCTAGCGCTGGCACCGTCGGGCACATCTCCCGCCCGCTCTTCATTACCTCCAAGTCAGCCACCCCTCATCCTGCAGCCGTTAGCTTCCCCTCTGCAGGTGGGCATCCCATCCATGCCTCTTCCAATCATCTTGAACCCCGCTTTAATCGAGGCCACATCTCCTGTTCCACTGCTTCCCGGCCACAAACCTGCCAGCAGTCCCACCGATGAGTTCCAGTAGAAGAAAGTTCACCTAACTTGAGGGTCACTACTCCCATGGCAACAGAGCAACCTACTTCACACGTTAGGGGACTGCAGCTGGTTTAGGTCTACATAAAGGACACTGCCGTTTCCTTTGTGCTGTCTGTGTTTATTTTTGAATCGTACTGAATGAGATATTAAACTGACAGGCGTTAATTAATTTAAATTTTTTGCGGGTTTTTCTCTAATCTTATTCAAAACTTTTGTTACTTAATTTTTTAAAAAAAAAAAAAAAAAAAAAAAAAACAAACAAAAGGATTCTGGTGTGTTGTCCACAAAAACAGAATTTACTTGTTGTTTTCCAGATATTTTAAAATTATAACATCATGTATATTTTAGCCTGAGACAATAAATTCAACAGAGTAAGCATTTCCCTACACTTCTTTATTCTTAAAACATTTCAAAGGGGCTTTTCTTTTCTGGTGGTAAATGTTTGTTTTTTGGTTTTTTTTAATCTAATCTCAACCAAAGTATCAATTTGCTCAGAGAGCTACACCAGAAATTTTATCAAATATTACACAAAGTGTGTGTGTGTTTGTTCATAATACCTTGTGGGGACCATTTTTCTGACACATACTACGCTGTGGGGACCGAAGCCTGTTTTTGGGTCAGGAGTTCGATTTAGGACTAAGCTGTGAATTGAGTTTTGGTTAAGTATGTAACGGTTAGGAGAATGGTGAGGTTTAGGCTGTAGAAATGAATGGAAGTCAATGGAAAGTCCCCCCAAAGATGGCCACACAAACGTGTGTGTGCGCGTGTGTGTTTTAGGAGGTTTTGGGGATACAAGTGTTTTTGGTCATCTCAAGACCATTTACAAGACAGACAGGAAGTTCAGATATACCCAGATTGTTCCAGACATACAGACAGACTGGCTGGGGGTTTTGTGTCTAGAATAATACAAAATAAGAAATAAGATTTCAGTTACTAGAAATAATAGCAAAAGTTCATATGCAGGCTGTTGCATGACAACATAGCAGAATATCCCATTCTGTTCACCACAGAGATGAGCCACTCCAACTGTAAGCTTTAAGAGACAGTAGTAGGATTGTAACCCAAGTCAGGAGAAACATTGTCTCTCTAATGGACAGAATCTGGGTCCTGGTTCCTCAGTGGTGGAGGCCTTTAACTAAGACCTCCTTCTAGAATCTCTGGGAACCATCACTGAGAATGAAATGAATGGTGGGAGATGTATTGATTAATCATCCGTCCAACTGTCATCTATATCCGTTTATCCTTGCAAAGTCAGAGTTACCTGGTGGCTGTCGTCAGCGGTGATTGGACAAGAGAAGGGTTCTGTCAGTAGGTGTGTGCAAGTGACAGGTTAGTTCAGCCGCACTGCTGAGGATATTTATGCAATAAACCAAAAAGAAAAAACACACCATGATTGAACTTTATTACTGTGCCATGCTATTTAACAGACAAAAACCGGCCTCCCTCAAAGTTCATTTTCGGGTTGGTATGAAGCATGAATTTTTTTACACAATTGAGCGTTCCCTATTTGGCCCTCGGGGTTTAACATCACTCACGTTGGGCCGACTCCTGGATGGACCCAACATCATCTTCGAGACAAAGCTCGTCCTCCGAGCTACAGCTTCCAAGATTCCTCCTGGCGACTCCTCCACTCGGCTCCTTCAGACTAGCCAGCTGCAATTAGCAAACACCTGGTGGAGCTGTGCATCTGCTGAGCTCATTATAGGAGCTACTTCTCAGTGAACCGCTGGTAAAAACATCATTAAAGGGTTAGTAGAGGAGCCGTGTAGTGAAGACTTCCTGAAGGTGGAGTTTCAGAAAGCAGTAGTTTTTAAAGAGACAGAGGCCCAATTTCAAGGCTTTAAATTGCAAAGTAAAATTTCTTTTTAGTCATATATATACAGCTTTTTTTATGTAACAACTAAAGGTGACAGTTATTTTATTGTGGTATGAAATTTAAATATGTGCTTGGAGAATGCATACTACTGCCCCTTTAACAGAGTCAGTCACCAAGGGATACTATGAAGGAATCGGGAGTCACCTCCTGTAGTGCTGATTCTCTGCCTCACCATACTCATCCACAAAGAGCCAGCAGATTACTTCCCCAGCTGAAGGGTTGGAAGTCTGTCATGTAACGCTTCAGGGAGTTAGAAGGCCCCGGAGCCCTCAGCCAATGAGAAATAAATGTCGGTCTCCACTGCAGATTGAGAAAACACCTGGAAACTTTCAGAGGAAGAGGCCCTGTGTCTGAAAACCAGAAGTTGCAAAAATATTTGGAGCTATTCAATGGATTCAGAGCGGTGAGTAATGTAAGAAAATAAAGCCTGCTGTGTTACGTCCTCCGTTTTCTTTTTTGCTTCCACATCATTGTGGCTAGAGGCATAAAAACATGTCATTGTTAGTGCCCAAGTAAAACCAAGGCAACAGAATATTTTCCCTAAAAAATAATAGCATTTTGAAGATTAATCAGTTTCATCACTCATTCGGTCAAAAAAAACAAACATTAACAGGTTGCCCTTATTTTGCGATAGCCAGCAAACTCTGGACATCCTTATTACAGTGAAAATCTTAAAAAATCGGATTAAAACATAAAATGACTTGTGCAAGACATAATTCGGAGGAATAGTGTGACATGATGAAATGGTTAGAGAGGCACACAAATTCAAAACAGCAGAGAATTATGAGTACATCTCATAATTGGGGTTTACTCATAATTGAGATGTGCTTGGTTATGAGTACATCTCATAATGTACTCATTATAATATGAGTGCATTATACTTAAAGCATTTTTTTCTCAAAAAAGTTGTTTTGAGAATTTTTTCTTCTCAAAAAATTTGAATTTTTTAAGATTTAAATTTTTTTTTAATATTCTAATTCTCAAAAATGTAGATCATTGGGTAAAAGTTCAATATTTTTTTCAAACTTTTATTTTTTCTTTGCTAATTTTAACTATGGCTTACAGGTCAAGAAAGCCCAAAATTCAGTTTCTCAGAAAATGTAAATATCTCATTAGAACAATCAAGGGATGAGTGTCAGGCTTCTGGAAAGCATGTATATTTCTATGCACTCAGTTCTTGGTTGGACCTTCTCTTACATGAACGTCCACTTCAGTGCACCATCAGCCTGTGACACTGCATAGCTGTAATGGCAGCTGTATGATAGCTGCCTTCAGCTCGTCTGCCTTGTGGGAATTTTCCTGGCGACATCTCCATATAGCTCGTCAGCAGCGGGATGTATGAAGTGCTCCTGAATTTCCAGGTGGAAGGGGAAATTGACTGTGGACTTCAGAAAACACAGTGGACTAACACCAGAAGGGGGCATGGCACCCAAAGCCATCACTGACTCTTGAAATGTCCCACTGGACATCAAGCAACTTGTATTCTGCGCTTCTGAATTGAACTGAAGAGAATTGAAACATACTTCAGCTTAATTTACTTTGTCAGAAACTCTAGTAGACATAGGTGGATGCTTCCACAAATGTCCTGGATTATCAACTTCCTGTCAGACGGACCACGCTTCGCGAGCCTGAAGGACGGTGTGGTCAGCAGGACTGCGGCTAAATGAGATCCGGCGGAAGAGAAATCGAGATCTGTGTGAGCAAAAAGGAAATCTGTGCCAGGAGAATGCAGATTTGTGGCTCCTTCATGCTTTGCTTGCGGATAATATTTTTTTGGCAGCAGGTATGACTGGTTACTTAGTATCGCTGACCTTTGAGATCCACACATCTCTACCACTTTTCATGAGTTTCAAGAACATATTCAAGAGAGAGCTTGAATTATTGCAAGTCAGAGTAAGAGTTTTCTCAAACCGTAATGGAACATATTTTAAGACAATGAATTATATGGAAATACTAAAGCACAAAAATCCAACAATGTTAAACAGATAGCTTTTCTTTATTGTTTACTTTTCAACATTTTAGAATTAGAAACTTTTTTTATTATTATTCATTCACTTTGTTTTTTCCACTTAGCACACAATCAGTCTAATCTTAAAAACAGAAATGATACATACTGTAAGTGATGCTGCTACCATGCAGCACTCCTCTATGATTGTCCAGTTTAATTTGAAGGCTAACCGCTCTCTCTTCTCTGATGGGTTTCTGATGACGGCCCGGTCCAGTAGACAGATGGCAGTCCTGCGATTCTTCATCTGCAGTCTCCGTCTGCCTCCCAGCTCCATCACTGATAATGTTTCTCAGTGAATACTCACTTCATTTTTATTAGTTGCAACGAGCAACTCATAACTTAATCCTGTAACCACTAGAGATGATGCAAAGAAGTTTAAAGAAAGATTTTTACATAAAATGCAGGAAATTATGGGCAACCTTGAGCAACCTCCTTATGAGACCGTCCTGGAGCAAGAGTGTTGCTGTTCTGTTGTTACGACAAATCGGAACAACTGATTTTATATCGTCATCGTTGATAATGATATAAAACATAATACAACTAACTGTAAGGAACTAATTGTTGCAGGTCAGCGATTTGCAATTTGTTTGGAAAGCAACTCAGAAAAAAAAGTAGCTTCTCCTAATGAATCTTCCTCAGGAAAACATTTGTCATGACCATATCAGTCGGTGTGTTTTGTAAAGACACACCTTTTGGGAAATTTATGTCCAACACATACATGTGGGAAAAATAAGAGCACCTTATAGGATGAGTCCTAAATCTTTTTTACTTCCCATTGTAACATTTAACTCATGCTGTTCTGCTTCTTCATTTTACATGACTTAAAAATTTGCTTCCCGTGTTACCCTTAATTTTCCAACGCCAAATGAAGGGAAATTCACTTAGAAATTCAGAATTGTAAATTTCCAGGCAGCAGTGAGAGTGGCGGTGGGTCGGGAGGGGAATGGCATTTGTGCTTAGGGAACCCAAATGGCTCGCAATGGCAATGTTCATATGTAAGGATTTGCCAGTTTTCAATTGCTAAAAATAGCTTGCTGGAGGGTAGGGCTTGGCAGCTCTGCCAGGCTGGGAACTAAGTTATGTTGCCACTCTTGACGTCTATTTTAACAGAGCGGGTTGTCAGAATGAAACCTGAAGATGGCTCTTTGGTTCCACTTAACTCTAATCTTCTATTTTGTTGTAGAAGAGCCTCAGAGGGTATTTTTAGAGAGTCGGGGTCTTTATTCCTCCTGTCCTTGAGTCTTTTGAAGGACCTTTTTTCTTAAGTCTGTCAACGACATAACTGTTGTCTGCCATCTATAAATACCCAGCGGGGATTGAAAGTCCTCTGATACGTGGCACAAATCGCCTTGTAAATAGATGCAAACTTCCTGCTCAACAGTTTCTTTTTACAACTGTCTCTTGAGTCAGACTGAAGTGTTCTAATCTTTGGGATTTTGGTGTTAAGTTTTGCTTTGTTTTATGTTATTTATTTTAGTCTTTGCTTTTCCTAACCAGTTCATTCCTTGGTTCTGAGATTACTTGATTTTTGTTGTGTTCTTAAGTTTTATTCTGCTCGTGGTTGTGGTCTTTTTTTTACGGTATGCCAGTACTTTAGGGGGGATGGTATGCACTGGTATGGAGTATCAGCAATTGGTGGTACATTAAAAAACAAAAAGAACGTTGCATAAAACTGCAATATTTCTTGCCAGTCATCCAAGAATGTGAAAGTCATAATTGTAAATAGAACCATCACACATAGTGATATATCCGAAGCCTTTGTTTCTTGTAATTTTGATGATTATGGCTTACAAATAATAAACCCCCCAAATTTTATATCTCAGAAAGAGTACATTGTAAAAGGTCATTAATGGAAACTAATGACCCTTCTTGACTTGACTTGGACTAGACAGACCAAACCGTTCAGTCTGTGTTGGTAATCTCGTTCGGCTCGACACTTCGCTCCTCGTAGTGGAGGATGGATGTTTACAGGAAGCTTCATGGCATCAAACTGTCACGTTATATATGTCTTTGGTAAACATTTAGCGATTGGGTAACATTTAAAACTTCTACAGAGCCCACACTTCCAGGAAGCAATCGTTTCTCAACTATCAGTCCGAGCATCACATCACCAATAAAAAAAAAAAATTAAAAATTAACTTCAGAAAATCATTTAACAGTGGCTTTTAAATAGACAAATCTGAATTTATGTTTTAAACATAAATCTTTGAATTAAGCAATGTTAATGTGACTCAGTTTGTATAATTCCCATGTTGTACTGCAGCCATTTCTTGCAGTTTGTTGTAAGTGATATGTGTGCTCATCTATGTCAATTGTTTTTTTAATTATTATTATTTATTTCTTATCATTAACCTACAGCTAAAAATTTGCCTTTTTGGCTAAATCTGGCATTTTGCATTATGGTTTTAATGTACTCCTGTTTATTTATATGCACTGTCCCTTATGAAGCAAATTCAATTCAAATAAACTGCAAAGGGGCGAATGGAAAGAAATCCTTATATATTGTACAATACTGCCCAATAAACAATGCAGAATATGACCTTTCTTGGACTTTTAGAAAACATATGTTTTCACAAACTGTCTTTAAATCGAGTGTTTTCCTTTTCAGGAGTATAAAAAAACTACTAGACTTATTAAATTAAACCACTCACAAAAAGTATTTGACTTTCAGGTGAAAGCATTAACATCACAATGATGCATCACGAAAGCGTTTAAGTTAAAGGTGCAATTCCTCATTGCAAACAATAGTGGCGGAAGTCACATTAACGTGCCATAAAACACGGACCGAACATCGGGGTTGTGTTGTCAATGAAGGGGCTCAGTCACTGGATTACTGATGTTCTTATGCCGATAGTAAGAGCTTTCACTCTAACCGTTCACAAACGTAGGGGAAGTTATTGACTAGAAAACACCTGAACACACTGTAGCACCACCAACACCAAAGACTCCTTTGGTGACAGCAATGGCAATAGCAAATGATCCATCCATCCATCCATCCATCCATCCATCCATCCATCCATCCATCCATCCATCCATCCATCCATCCATCCATCCATCAATGTTTCCCTCAGTGTATTATAAGCCTGGCGGGTCACCAGGCTTTTCTTGTAGCTGACTCCACCAGATTGTTAATTTATCTTAGCTTTTTTTTTTTCTTAAAAAGATGTTGCCTTTTTTAAGGCTTTATAGTTGGTGTCCAGGTTTTAATCTTCCAGTTTTCCAAAAATGCGTAACTATCAAGTGATATTTTCAAATTTCCTGTCAACTTTAAACATTTTTTTTAACCCAACAAATGGCGGCCGGCTGGATGGATGACTGACCCAGCGCCCCGAGCACCGGGCTGAGGGATTGTCTGGGTTTGGAAACCGTGTGCGTACATGAATTGCTCCAATCCATCAGTTAATATGCGCGCATCTACATCTGCACAGGCATATCCGAATCTCAGCAACACTGTCGGTGAACCAGCTTTGTGTCAGTGGATCCTGGCTTTTCACACCCCTAAAAATATCTCACCAAGTGTGCGGATCAAAGGGGGCAGCAGCTCTGCTATGAATACCCCTCCGGTATTTAACCTAAAGCCTCCCCTCAGAGGAGGCTTCCAGGGAGGGACAAGAGCAAAGAGCACGCCGCTCCGCATCCAGAGCGCAGAACAGGAAGGCGCACTTTGGAATGAGCGCACTGAAGGTGAGCTGATCAGAATATATATACATATACATTTCAGTGATCTCTTCTAACGAGGAAAGCTACTTGGACACACGGAGCACAAAACCGACAAAAGATTTTGTTGAAATTTGGAACCTCGGGAATTTTTTCTTTTTAATGAAAAAGCCAAATGACATAAAACTTCTGGACTCGGAGCCACACTTTCACTTAACGTGCAGAGGAGGAACTTGTAAAGAGTCAATTTGACGTGAGGGACATCTGCTGCTGACAGTTTTCCCCGCACCGCGGAAAAAAAATAACCCGCCGCGGCGCCGCAAACCCTCAGAGGATCGTGAGTAATCCTGGTTTAATGTACAGAATGGAGGATGATCCGGGGCGCAAAATCCTGGACAGGCCTGCAGAGAAGAGGAGGAATCACGCAGAAGGACAGACACTTTTAAAGCAGCCGCTGCTGAGCAGCTGGAGGAACCTGAACGGGATCGTGCTCGGCATGGTCGTGTCCGTTCTTTCCCTCGGACTTTGCGTTTTGGTGATATTGCGGAGCTCGGAACTGCAGTCCAGGATACAGAGCCTGGAGCAGCAGCAGGACGCCTGGATGAAGAGTCTGGAGCAGGTGGAGCCGCTCATTATGAGGCGGGTGGAGCAAATACTGGAGGAGGTAAGACTTAAAACACCAACACTACTTCTGTAACGTTTAATTAAAGGACACAAATAACATAGTCATATCTTAATAATAATAATAATAATAATAATAATAATAATAATAATAATAATAATAATAATAATAATAAAATGCCTTAAATAAAGACCAGTTCAGTAAACTTGGGGGTATTAATTTTTTCTGTAAACTATGATGTAAATAATCAGCAGACATTTTGTAGCTCATCTCATTAATCTTGTCTCTCAAAGAGTCATTTCTGTTTCCTCTGTCCTTCTACATGGAGGATATTTGATTCTTCCAGCCATATTCCCTGCTGCTGGTTTCATTTTGAAGCCACCTTGAAGTTTGTACAGCTGTTGTTATTAAAAATTAGTTGTAGTTTATGTAGTGACAGAACTAGTTCCAAAGTCTCTCAGGCATCTGTGACTTATTTTGGTGACGCAACTTGAGTTGATTTGAGCCAGTGATATAGATTTTAGAACCTTTCCTGGGTCTTGTTGGTTTAAGCTGTAAATACGTTTACAGTATTACAGTTCTTCAGGTTTATGAAGAACTTGTGACCTGCCTGCTGGATTGATCAGAGTTGCCTGCTTTGGTTCCAACATGAGATTCTATTGTGATAGAAGTACAGAATGATGTAGTCAAGACAAATAGTCGAGTCCCACAAAAAAGGCCTTGAAATAGTTAAAGGGTTTTGGTGAGTTTGGAAGGATAGTGAAGGCTGCATGCTTTTGCCAGACTGCCGAGATCAGTGACGCCCAGCTAGGCCTGTTACAATAATTAATCAATTAATTGTATGATAAATTAAAACGAGGTCAATAATTTCCATTGATGTCATTTATCATTTATCCTTTTGTCTCTCTCTTTCTAAAAACCGGATGATAAAAGTCTTCAGTTCTGTGATTTGGTCTCAACCAAACCTTTTTTTAAAGGACAAATTTTGTCTACAGACAAGTTTGTCTGTAGACAAAATTATTTAAAATTTTAAAGAATTTTAAAATTCGTTAAAATTTCTTTTAAAGAATTTTAAAATTCTTTTAAAATTTTAAAAGAATTTTAAAATGCTTTAAAATTCTTTAAAGTATTTAAACAATTTTAAATACTTTAAAATTCATTTTATTTGTTGTTTTGTTTATTTATTTTTAATATTTAAAATGTCTTCCAGATCCAGTGTAAAATGTTCATTAGAATGTAAAGTTGACTGATCTGTTAGAATGTGTTCTTGCATTATTATTTTTGCTATCGCTTAAGAATGGTCTCAAAAGAATATTATCATTTATCGCAATAACTTCTGGAACAATTTATTGTCCAGCAAAACCTGTAATTGTGACAGACCTACCCACAGCATCCGGTTTATGGGAAACAGAGTTTAATACTGTGGATATTCAAGTAATGCACATGGGTCTGTGTTGGACATGAAAACATTAGTTTAGAAAAGGGACTTAATAAACTAACTTTGATACAAGGTTCACAACTTGAAAGACATTAATTCGTGTTGCACACTTTCCATAAACTATGTTTCACATTTGTAATTTGGGAATACAATTGCAAAGAAAACACTCGCAGGAACACACCAACGAGTTTTGCTGTGTTCCTGTTTCCAACACACCCCAAATGAATCTGCTCATTCCAGTCCTCTGCGTCCTGATGTCATTCTGAAGAGGAAACTCAATAGTTCGCTTCAGCTGTGTTGGAGCAGGAACGCATCCAAAAGTTGTAGGGACAATTTTTTATTTTTTTTTCTGAGGACTGGAGTTGGAGAACCCCGATCTACACCGAGCACATAAAACATTGACTTCATTTGTCAATTTAACAAATGTTAATTATTCTTGCTATCACCAAGGGCCACTGAGGGTCATTGCGCGTAACGGAAGCCCTGTAAATTCTAGACACTAACAGGTGCAATAGCACAAAATCCGTGAGGGACGGCGGAGTCCCAGAGCGAAATTCCATGAAAGAGGTGTACGGAGCCTCGTTCCGGAAGCCCATGAAAGGCTGTTTACATCGTTTTAAACTGTGGGATTGTGAGCGTGAGTGGGAATAAAAATAGCAATAGGTATTTTGTTCCATATAACACAATAAGAGAGTAATCGGTAAACCTTTTATGGATGCAAATTCAACAAAAAACCAAACCTGTTAAGGATTTTATTTGAAACATTCTCAATTATAAATTTATTGATGGAACTTGACTAAATGTTGTGTTTTTATTGTTTTTACTTTTGATTCTATGTTGCATTATGTTTCTGTTTTTGATATGATGTAAAGCACTTTGCTATACAAATAAAATTTGATTGATTGATTGATTGATTGATCACCAACCATTCAGCTTTTCAGAAAACAACAGTTTGAAGATTATTCAGAAGGGCAAATACAATTGGACTTTTAAAAATGACTCACCTAGTCGTCTGAGATCCGCTCCACTCTCTCTCATATACTCAGTGACACATCAAGAGTCTTCACTGCAGAGACACTCGGATTTAAAACGAATAATTAAAATGTTACCTCTGAAATGAATGCTCCTCAGTCAGTGTGTTCACCTGTTCAAAGCTTAGTTAACATGATCCTTTTAATGAATAACTGAAAATAAATGTTTAATACTCCCAAAATTTGGTTCATCTTATTTAAATTTGTGTTTATCTATAACATTACCTGTAGCAATAAGGTTATTTCTAAATTAAATGAAAGGAATTCGGCAATGAAGGAGGAATATTTTCTCCAAAAAACTTTGAAAGAATAAAAACTTTGAAACTCTGATGCCAAAGGTATAAATTTGTGAGGGAATATTACAATTTAAAAGGCATTGATTTACAATATTAAAAAGTAAGATATCAACCTCCTTCCTTCGCCAACTGAATGTTCTGCCTGTCAGATGGTAGAATGTCAGACTTCACACTCGGCGTTGCAAATAGTTTGCCTTCTCTTAGATAAATCTCACTGCCCTGGGTCTCAAAGCCAGGCATGTGTTGTGAAAGATCGCTGGAACGGGAAACCCATCAGGCCAATGGTTCTGCCTCTCAGGAGGTGGAGGGGTCACAGGAGTTGGTGTCCATTCGGTACTTTAGTTAAATATCTATATTAAAAGACCTAACTTTAGGAGCAGAAGAGAGATTGTTCTCCAAAACAGGGCTAAGTCAAACTGGGACTGGTAAAGCGAATATTTTCTCAAATCAGAGATGCATTAAATGAATGTTTTTTTTTTGGCTTTGTTTGGTTTTAAGAAAACCTCAGAGACCTGCTGTCAGGAGACATACCTGTCGTCATGGAAGAACAATATATAATGATAAGATCATTTATATTGTTATTTTCATCCTGTGGCTTGTACTATAAAGTACCTATTTTTCATTTAGCTTAACCAATTCTGATAATGTTTTTCTTCAAAATCGCTGAATTTTTGCATTTTCCCCATTCAAATGCTCAGAAGTGAAGCTGGTGAGGCAGCAGTGAGATGAGCCTCACCTGGGATTGATCAACCTCTCTAGCTGCACTGGCTGCCTGTCTATGAGAGCATGCTCCTCCTGTCTGTACAGCGCCAATAAAATGATTTAAAAATATTTAATGTATGAACTGATTTTCCATCATTTAGCTTATCTATATAATGTACAGTGTTTGTTGTCACCAACTGTGTGTGTAACGTGATTCGTGTGCAGAGGAGCGATCACAAATGGCAGAGAACAGATTCGAGGTGAGGCAGGCAGTTCTCTGGCCTCATGGCAGAGAACTGGTCTTGTGACTCCATGTCTGCAGAGAAACAGACAGCGAGCTAGACAAACAGTAAATAAGTGAAGTGCAGAGATATATAAGCAAGAGTGACAGACTTCTGACTGCTTTTTTTCCTTCTTTTTCGGTGAAGAAACTTGCAACACAGATGTCAAAGACACGGGAGGTCCGAGATACTCCACAAAGCTGCCTTTGTCCTCCAGGTATGGTTAAAGCAGTGATGTTTGGTTAAAGCAGTGATGTTTGGTTAAAGCAGTGATGCTGGATTAAAGCAGTGATGTTGGGTTAAAGCAGTGATGTTTGGTTAAAGCAGTGATG
>CAEFZX010023297.1:0-19803 GCA_903066825.1 Alfaro cultratus | reverse complement strand
ACACAGGGCCTTGCTTTGTATTCAACAGCATTCTTTCCTTATGAAGAAAAGCAAAAGTTCAAATGAATTTGAGTGCAGCACTGCTGAGCAGCAGCACTTCAGTACCTCACTCCAGCACCTCCTGTCCACTGCACTGGACAGGAGGGGAGGGGATCGTCACACCCCACCCCATAAAAATGGAGTCCCCAACTCCCAAAAAGTCACAGCAATTCAACTGAACAACTAGGTGACAATTACAATACTAACAGCCTTTTCTGTCTTACCACAATCACCCATTCAATCCCCACCTCAACAGCTCATCCACTTTAACCACCGGGGCCGGGGCTGGAGCTGGGGCTGGAGCCAACGTTCAAGGCTCCAACTGACCCATATAGAATAACCATATATGGTCAATAAAAGTAGGCTTGACTTATACATAATCTACTTCACTAAGCAACCATACCACTGTGCTCTGTGTAGTTGTTGCAACAAGAGCCTCACACAAAGGGACGGATAACAGAAATAGAACCTCAGAGATTAAACAGCAGCCGGCCATCAGCATTATCCATTTTGCCTCATATCCATGGAGACAGGTTTTGGTTCATTGTCAAGGGATAAATTGTGTCCTGATTTTTAAAAGCTATCCTGGGTGATAACAGAACAAGAAGAGGCAGTGAGAAGATGAAGATATAATTTTGCAAACTTCTAACTGTAGCGTAGGTTTAAGAGGCTTATTCTAAAATAGGACAAATGCTATTTAAAGATGGATCTCTGCAGTTTTTTCAAAGTTGCACAATATTCTGAATGAATGTGGAATATGAGCAACCAAATACTACCAGAACAATATTTGGTGACATACAAAGTAATAAAGCAAATATTTGACTCTTTTTTCTATGAACAAAAGGCTACAACTTGTAGCCTTGACTTTTTATCTAAAGGTCAAACGAAACAAAGCTAGAAAATATCCTTTTGTTACTCAACATCCACATCAATGACTCACACAGTTTTCATCTCATACCATAATATACTGACATTTTAAAGACCTAAAGAGAAGGTTAAAAAAAAGATACATGTATGCATAGGACAATAATAGGTTAATGCAAATATAGACCTGACTATGACAGGCATCTAAAACTAAAAGGTTTTTTTATTGGTAGTAGAGCAAAAGGTCATACACTGAATAAAATGTATATTTTTTATTAGAGGAAACTACTTAAATCACATATGATTGTGAAATTCAGGTGAAGAAAATGGAATATTGGTATTATCCTTAGCTTTCCTATAAGTAAATATTAAGCAGAAGTCAAACTGGGTTGACATCAGTACACATTTACACCTTAGAGATCTGCTCTTGTGAAATGAATGGAGCACCAGGGAATGTCTGTTCAGTGGTACTAAGTGTAAATGGGCAGATTGTTACATATTATAACTTTAGGTTTTAAGTAACTGATCCAGATTTGGATACTAGATAAACATTTAATGGACATGGTTACATTTTTAAATTAATATGTATTCTAAATGTTTCTTCATATATTTAGTGAACTACTTTAGATGTTAAACTGAGCTAAACTCATATTTTGTCAAGTAGCAACCACAAACTTCAATGTCTCACACTACAATTTAAAGGTGCAGTATTATGTATTTTCTTGCCACATATTCCCATTTTACAGCACAAACTGTTACCTTCAGTTGTTATAAAAATGCTGTGCATTTCAAATATGACTTGAAAGAAATTTGACTCTTTAATATGGTGCCTTGAGTGTTCACTCTTAAGGCAATCATCTGCAAATGTAAAGAATGTCGCGCTCAGCTGTAAACCAACCAAAAACCAAGACATGGCAGTCTACCTAACCTGACATGTCATTCAAGGAGAACATTGTTTAGAGAAGCAGCCAATAGACCCTTGGTTGCCTATGTGGAGCCGTAGAAATCCACAGCTTAGGTGGGAGAATCTAGTTACAGTACTTTAGTTCCACACTACATATTCCACTTTGTGGAAAGATAGCGAGGGTTTGCTAAAAAAAATCTAAAATAAGTTCTGTTTATAGTTTATCACAAGCCATGTGGAAGAAGGTCCAAAGTTAAACTTTTGTCCTGCATGCAGTACATGCACATTAGAGTACACTGAACACATCCTGTCATGAAATACAATGCAGGGACAATTTAACTGGCTGGATGTAATAGAACATGGATGGAGCTAAATACAACACAATCCTTTAAAAACAGACCAAAATTAAGACTACTGAAGTTTAAGATTTTAACATGACATACATAGATAAAATTGAGTTTCTGATTTGATCCAAGAAGACTTTATCTAATAAAGTAGTTGACAGCACCCATCCATCCATTCATCCATCCCTCCCTTATCGAGCACACTAGTCCTTGTGGGATCGTGAGGGGTGCTGGTGCTACCTCGAGCTTTCTGAAACCAATTTTATAAAGAAACAAATGGTAAAAAACAAATATAAAATGTATTAAAAGTATCACGCATTCACACTTTACCTAAAATATCTTGCCGGGTTAAGTAACTCATATTCAAAACTAAGAAAACAAAAAGGAATCATCACCTCCCATATTATTATAAAGCAAAGAGCCTTTTGGAGGTGGGGAAGCACTGCAGAGGTTCCCTGCTGTAAAACCACACATCCACTCACCCATTGTAACTTGTTATGTGAGTGGTGAGTCAATACTTTGCCAGTGTGAATAAGTGTGGTGTTCCCACAATCCAATGTGAAACAAAACCTTGATAGTTAAATCTCTCTTGTGGTGTTTCTTGTTATCTTGATTGACAAGAGTTTAGCACTCTGTTCAGGGTGCAAAGAATTACCACCATGTCAAACCTTAAAATAACTGAACCCCATCCTCTTGTTTAGTCCACCAAGCTATTACATGACAAATGATAAAAATGAATAAAACAATTTTATGACCTACACAGACAAAAATGATAGAAATCAATCTTTTTTAAGCTATATCCACATTTTTTTCTTAGCTACAGGTCTGTGAAGTTCAAGCGGAATAATAAAAGAGGAGAACCCACAGTTAGGTGCATGCTCACTTTCACTTATCTTTATGTCTATCATTTCCCCTCATACTTGTGTCATACGGCTGCATTACGTGATGGCAGCAGCATTTACTTTCTTTGAAATTGCCTATTCATATTTCGATGGGTGCGCTTATATGTCGATCTCCATCCGTTTTCAACTCTGAGAACAATCCCCCCTAAAATGACAGGTGAGATTTGGCTCATGTGACTCTCCACTCATGAGCAGAGACCTTTTCAGTTTTGTGAATAATGGCCATCAATTTGGGTAATAAGGGTGTCAAAACCTTTCTTGCATGAGCAGACTGAGGCGGGCACATTGGCAGGAAAAAGGCCCATAGAAAATTGAGCAGTGTTGATGGTGTAAATTCTTGATGAGGTCAAGTGGTCACGCAAAGCAGGTCTGACTGTGGGGAGCTTAAATTTCCTCTCTTCCTCGGGACCTTACTACATCGCATTAGGAAAAACGGGACCAAGTCTGTTACATTGAAAATCCCAACATATTTATTTTCTTTTTAAGGTGCTATGATTTGTAAAGAGTTCCATTTGTCCCCAACTCTTTCAATCAGTGTTTAGCTTATGGAAGAAAAAGGTTGACCCATATTGTCAACCACATAATGGAATAATTTCCAGGCGGCTGGCATCAGTGTTGAAATATCACAACCTGAATATTTGCAAGCAGAAGACAGAATAAAAAAAAATAAAATCTAACAATCTTGAATTTAAACTAATCAAGGGGAGGCAGGATTTAGTTTTGGCCCTCTTTAACTCTGCAACCAACTTTTTGAACTTGATATACGATATATGTGCAGAAACTTTTGGCTCCTTTAAATTACAACTGAAAATGTGACTGCAATCTGTCCAGAAAATGTTTTTTGCCTCTGCTTTGTCTCTCTGCACAAAATAAATCACAGAAAATGAGAGATCAAACATATAAAAGTAAAATGTAAAAGTTTATAGTGACTCAATTAAGTGGTTCAGACTCTCCACGTCTGGACAAAGAACCCGTTTCTTAGCATTTTGATTACCCCAGAACTAGCCATAATGGAACCACTTTAAAGGAAAACCCTCAAGAAAGATAAATGAAGTGGTTCAAGGTTGATTTGCTCAGTAAATGTTAGCTAATAAACACGTACATGATGGATGACACAATAGTCAGGGTTTCAAGATAAATGACAGTGGGAATTTATAACACTCTAAATCATTTAACAGAAACAAGGTCAGGATACAGCAGAGCCACGTAAATCACCAGTTAGGCAATTCAACCAGAACTGAACCTTGTTGTAGAAATCGCCTTCTTATTTGGTGAGCCAGTAATTAGCTGCCGTAATATAAAAAAATCATTTTTCAAACAAACTGGACTTAATTAAATCTAACTCATTTCCCCTTGCTTTTAAACAAATAGCTTTTTTTATTAAAACATTAGCATAATACATTTAAGAACTCTTGAGTTTTATTCAGCCATGACCTAAACTTGGTAGCACATAGAGGGTTTTACAGGATTTTGAAGAAAAAACCTGATAGCAATACTGAAAACTCTGAAGATACTACAGCCCATTTAACCCCAAAACGTATTGAAGTTCTAATCAATTCTTCTGTTGAATAATGGGTATTGGCTATTTGCAGCACAAGGTCTTATTGCACTTACAGTAATGACTCGGGTTTAGAAAAAAAATTATATTTTAAAGATGCCACTTGGGCTCAAGGTCTTGTTAATTATATTTAACAAGACCTTGAACAAAATGTCAGTTTTTTTTTCTTTTTTTTAATAATTTTTGTCCTGTTTTCCAAGGAACAATTTGTATGATTAAAACAACGCTGACGGCAAAATATTTTTTATTTCAATCAACTAAGCCCAATTATTTATACAACAGACCACCAATAAATAGGGACTTTAATACGGAGGAATATTTACACATTTATGCACTTATTTTATGTAAAATATTTGCATTCATTGTCATTATTATTGCCAAAATCAGTTTTCATTTAATGAAGAAGTTTGTTTTTCTTGGAAATTTCTTTGTAAAAAAAAAAAAAAAAGTGTTGATCATGATTGAATTGTAAAAGCATTAAGGTTAAAACATTTGAGTTATAAGACATTTACACTGTCCCTACATAACTGTCACAGTTTCACATTTTCTTTTGAGCCCTCTCGTGTCACCCCTCTCATTTCCCTCAGGTCATTTAATAAAATGTTTGTCGCAAACTTAAGTTGCCAGAGACATTAATGAAATCACTGATCCATCCTAACTACTCAGTTTCCCATGTACTAATATTTTTGTAAAAGAAAAACAAAAATGGTGTTTCTACTGTCATTTTTACTCCCAAAAATATATATTCAGTTGGAAATGGGTGATTTTTCTTTCTAATTGCATAAACATTGTTTTCCAATGTGACCCCACTCAGTTGATCGGTGTACACCTGCAGGTAAAAACAGAGAAACAGAATTAGATTGATCTATTCCCACTGCTCGGGATGATAAGAACCACACTGATAAACTTATAGTAAGGGCCAAACATCAGTTCTTTTTATATAATTGAAGCACCATATTTTTACATTTTGTGAGAAGTAATTTCTTATGTCCATATTTATTTGTCCTGGTGTCAAGATTAATACATATCTTTTTTTCCTTTTCTTTTCAGTGGCAGATTTATTTGTTTTGATGCTGCTTACAATTAGTTCTTATCCTTTTTCCCTCTACTTCTGTCTTGTCCTTATAATTGATAGCCAACAACAATAGAGTGTTACTTTCTGTATGTTTTGTGTAAGTGACTGTCTATGGAGGGACGTTTCTCCTCTCTGTTGCCTGCTTCTTTGCACAAGCCCCTGATAAATAATCAAACAAAACAATCTGAAACAATTTGGACAAGGAAAAATATGGTACTTGTGGAATGATGAAAGTGGAACTACACATCAGACATTTTGGTCACAACTGAAAGAATTAAAGATGATTTCTCAACGAGGCAGCAACAAATTTTATGGTTTACAGATTTGCCTCACAGCAAGAAGGTTTTACCTTTAAATCACTTTGCAAATTAAAGTTGAAAGCTGGTTGTAGAGTCAAAGAAAGTGCAGCTTAGTGATACAGTTATCATTTGTATGTTAATTTACATAGATAAAATATGATTATATTAATATTTTTAATAAATACACAGTTTCAGGTTGAAAATAGTGATATAAGTTGATTATAAAGCAGCAAGCTGTAAAACTTAGACAGCACAGCTTAATAAATACAAAGGAGAAAAAACAATAACCAAGCTTTAATGTTTGTTTTGAGCTCATCTTTGCTTGCTACTTCAGAATCCTATCCAGATTAGAAGATCCTCGATTTCCATAAAAGAATAACATCAGACGGAGATATACGCTATAATTAAACAGATAAAAAAGCACATGACAAAGCAAAAGATTTTGGGGTTTTCGTTGATAAGGACGAACAACTGGTTTCCTTTGCTTTCATACTGTGTTTAACAAGACACATTTACAACTCACAAGAATCTTCCTTTTGATACAAAAACACACAAATTACCACACGACAGATGACAACAAAATTATAGAGGGAATATTTCTATCTCAGAAACCAGTCATTTCCATAGTGATTAAGCCCCTCTAAGAAGCTTTGGAAGGTTTTCTCCTCCCAATGCACTGGATTACACATTTTGAAGTTTTTGCTATTGTTTTGTTTGCATACATGAATCTATAAGCATTCATCACAGGCGACCCATAAAGATGAAAACAACAAAGTGGATGGTTTCTACAATACATGCAGGTTTTAAATTAAAATATCAACAAAGGGAGACTTAATCTCAGTCAGCAACATCCACCGATTTTAACATAAAGGAATTAGATACTTATTTAAAAAAAAATTGTTCATACAGTTGTAGTTGTGCCTTGCCTTTTCAATTTTAAAATGTGCGAACATTAAAGCATTTCCACCTCGTGTGACTAATTCAATTGCTTTCTAGACAGTTCATAAATGTCATCATCAGCTCAGAAATGTATGTGTATTAATAATTAACAAAATTATATTCTTGGTGACCTACAGCAGGGGGTAATTTCAATATCCATGTGTTTCAATATAAAAAAAGTACAAAGTGAAGTTAGCTTTCACCTTGTGTTTTTGTTTTTTTTACACAGGCTTTAATTATGCAGTAAAATTCCATGAAATGTTAATTTCTTATGGCTTCAGTGTTTCATTCATTATAGTTCAATATGCTTTGATGTGAATTTGCTGAAACCATTAGGGATTTGTGTGTTTCATACTCATTCATTGCTTTATCTTATTCAATAGGTCATGTGTCATGATTTAATTAAATTGGTAAAATTTTCTGTGACTTAAGAGTAAAGTGAGAGGCTTGTGCCAATCCCATGTGACACCGTTGTGAATACCAAGAACCTTTTAGACTGCAGAGTGTGTCCTTGATGCAAACATGCATCATCTGTGAGACACTTGACAAGACAAAGCAATGTAAAATTGCTCCTCCTTACAACAGTATTTAATCTCTGTTCTTGTGTAAATCTGTTTGTCAATCAAGTCAGGTCAGCATAAAAAAAAAAGAGGAAAATCATTTTTGAATTTCCTTGAAAAATGCCCAGTAAAATAGATTATATCTAAAATTAGGTTGAAGGAGATTTAATATTTTAAAAGATTAGGTGAACCTTTGATTAAAATGATTTGTGGTATTCCCTGCATAAAAGAAAGAGTAAGGAGGGGATCCCTTTTGAGTAAGAGCACATACAATTTTTGAGGTGCAAACAGAATTACAAAGCCTTTAAAAAAGAATTGACATTTATTCAAAATTTTTGGAAGACTATTGTTATAGGGATCCAGTTTCCAGAGACTGAGTGTGTTGAAGTGATCTTATTCAGATAAGGAGAAGGCTCCAAATCACAGCAAAAGAGAGTGAGTACGATATCCTCCCACGTTTGCTCCTGGGAAATTGCTCTATTTACGGTACTGTCACTCCAACACTGATTTAAATCGCTTCGTGAGAAGATATTATTAAACTGCTTGCAATTAATATTTGGCTCCAGCAGTTACAGCACACTTAAAGCAACTGCACACCCCTCAACAAACATCAGAAGAATATTATAAAACCAACAGAGATTGATCATTGATCACTATTAAGTAGCCACTGCAGCTTACAGTACATCAGTCATTTTATAACTTTGAAAGGCTTACTTTGTGATTGGCAGTATTGCAACATGACACCCTGAAATAGTATGTTTTGTGGATTGAATTGATGCATTAATGAGTTTTCAGAGAGTGAGATTAGGATAAGACTGTCAAGAGAGGAGAAAATGGGGGATGCTTAAAATAGAATGTAGTCTAAAGATAGAAAAATGAGTGGAATGATGACAGTCCCTAAAATCAATGGTTTAGCTGAAGATGGTGACAAGCGGGACAAAGCTTTCTGGTGTCTATCAGATATCACTTCTTATATAAAAATGTGGGGAACAACAAATATAAATCGAATGAGAACAAGTTGTTGTCCCCTATGTCAATCACTTTGTGATTTGTTGTCTTTGTTTGGATGCTTGAATAGCCCCAGGCCAAGATTCTGTAAGTCTTCTCTCAAAACAGTTGGTCTTTCTAAATCCCTCATGGCTGGATAGTAGAGCTGAGACAGTAGGCAACACCTGGTTCTCCATTAGCTCCCTTAGGACACAAATCCTCACACATTAATTCTCTGAAGTGAGAAGATCTGTCAGAAAATCAGACACATACTGATTCTTGAGGCATACATCTGGTCTCTGCCTTGCAGCCACAGAAGTGCACAGAGACACACTAAGCTGCATCTGAAGGGACAACGGTAGTCTTAGCAACAGAGCTGCATTAGTTTGTTCTCCCTTCATTTTTATATTTTGCTTTTAAGAACATGTGACTGCAAACTCCACAATATCAACATTTGCAGTTTCTTATGCAAGGTGTATTCAGATAAATGTTTGGAAAAGAGTTACATATATTCCATGTATTACAAATGTCTATATACCCTTGAACTTTTTAACATTTTACCACATCACAGCCAAGATCAACCTACCAAAAAAACATTGTAATTTTTGGGTTAGACATTGGTGAATGGACTTCATGATAGATCTTGTAACAACTATAAATTATGGTTTCAGATTTTAATCAGTGCACTGATGACAGAAAATAAATCACATACTTCAAACCATTTAGTTTCTCTAATCTATTAAGAAATAAGATTTTACTAAGCTAGCAAGATTCAAGAGTGCTTGAAAAAAATAAATATATAAATAAACTGTTCTTAAACAACTAGCTTAATGAACTCTCCTTCAGTAATTTCTTTGAGTGTGGCAGTTCTCTGGTTCTTTTTGTGAAGATGACAGAGACAGCATAAGAAATCCCGGTAAATTAGGTCTAAAGGGTTTTGATTCCAGCTGAGGCTAATATGTGTTTCCTTACAAGTCAGTGTTCAAAGTGTCCTCCTGCAAAATGTACTGTTCTCTCAGTAAAATGAATTGTCTATAGAAAGAGCCAGGGGCGATTCTAGGATCTGACCTTTAGGGGTGCTTAGCCCCCAGCAGGGCTAAGGACCAAGAAAAAATTATTTGTTGGTGCATTTTTCTAAATGTCACTGTTTATTTACATACATTCACATAATAAATTAAATAGTTTTGTCCAACTAAAACTGTTAACTACATATAGGTCTGGAAAAAATTAAGAGACCACTGCACTGAACCCCATTGAAAACCTCCTGATTATTCCGTCAAATATTGATTTCTGAAATCTTCCTGAGTTAAAACATTAGTTTTGTTGTTTCTAAACTAATGTAAACTTGTTTTCTTTGCATTATTCAAGGTCTGATAGCACTGCATTTTTTGTTATTTTGACCTTTTCTCATTTTCTGAAAATAAATACTAAGTTTTTGCTTGGAATTTCAGAGACATGTTGTCAGTAGTTCAGCAATCTTCATTTTATTTAAACATGTACCTATAAAGAGTAAAATCAAAGGACTGATAATTTTTTCCAGAGCTGTAAATATATATGAAACAGAATCAGACCACATCATGCCTCCCATCATCTGCTAACATTAATGAGACACAAGCAGCTGTGGAGTGACACAGTAGTGGGTCTGCTGCCCGGAAATTAAAATAAATCCATCCATCTATTTTCTGTTCACCCTTGTCCCTTATGGGGTCGGGAGGTGCTGGTGCCTATCTCCAGCTACGTTCCGGGCGAGAGGCGGGGTCACCCTGGACAGGTGGCCAGTCTGTCGCAGGGCAACACAGAAACAGACAGGACAAACAACCATGCACACACACACTCACACGTAGGGAGAATTTAGAGAGACCAATTTACCTGACAGTCATGTATTTACCTAACAGTCATGTTTTTGGACTGTGGGAGGAACCCGGAGAACCCGGAGAGAACCCACGCATGCACAGGGAGAACATGCAGTTCCGTGCAGAAAGATCCTGGGCCGGGAATCGAACCCAGGATCTTCTTGCTGCAAGGCAACAGTGCTACCAACTGCACCACTGTGCATTAAAATAAAATCTACTCAAAACTATGCATTTTATTTGAAGAACATTTTATTAAATTCATAGGATTAATAAACCCAAAACCAGTTTATTATCAAGGTAGAAGGTCAGGTTAAGGACTAGTTCTTACTAGTCCTTAACCTGAACTTTATTTGAAAATCATACTTAGAATTTGCATTACCATTATTTTTATCTGAACATTATGCANAATGTTTGTCCATCTATGGAAAAGTGAACATTATGAGTCGGGGTTTTACTATTTCAGTAAAACAGTTCATGAAGTGGGTTTGTCATAGTTTCAGTACAAAACACCTTTTTCTTTGCAAAGAAACAGCCTGACCCTAACATTCTGTGCTGTTCTTTAGTTTTACCTTATTTAAATAAGGTAAAAGACTCCAGAGAGGTTTGGGAAATTATTTACAAAACAACACAATAATCACTAATCAAACTTCTAAAAAGAGCAACAAGAGTAATTAACAAGGCGCAGGACCAGGATCAGACTAACCCATTATTTATCCAAATATTTTGCACATATACATTTTTTTAATTAACAAGTACAAAATACTATTCAAATAAATAAAATAAATGCTGTACACAATTTCTATTCATAAATATCATAAACATAATTCTAAATTAAGTACTGCATTGCCCATTGCAAAAAAGTCGCTAAGCATAATATTGTGCATTACAAATTGCCATCTGAATAAAGGTGCTGATGAAACAAGTCTGGCCCCTTAAAGGTGGTTAAAATAATCTATATAATGTTCTTTACTGTTTTCTTTAGAGGTTCTAGACCAGATTCACCACAGGTGACATTGTAGTGAGTGTGTTCTATGAAGAACACTTACAAATGAATTACACAAAAAACATAGCAATATATGATGATATATATACATATATTAAGTCAATCAAAGAGCCACTTATGCCATTCAGGTTGCAGATTCCTGACCTACCAGATGTAAAATGTGATCCTTTCTAAGGCTGTTGTAAACAAATATTTTAGTAATTGTTATTGCAGTTGTGCAATTTTGCACAACTGCACAGTGGCACATTTGCGGTACATATATTGTATATACATATCTGCTTTTTGAATCATTGTAAGGACTGCTCTTAAGTTGCATTTTATATTTACTGCACTTTACAATTTTGTAACATTTTATATTTTGTATTTTATTTTAGCTACAACTACTACTTAGTGGTAGTTATTATTGTATCTTGTTTCTATGCTGCAACTGCGAAGTAATTTCCCTGCTGGGATGAATAAAGTACTTCTATTCTATTCTAATCTGTCGATTATTGTTATAATTAATTGAGTAATTGGATAAAACAAACATAGGTAAATCTAACAAAACAGCAATATTACTATTGCATAGCAATATCAGTCCAATTTTTCACATTTTAGTTTTCCTAACAATAACTTTTCTGTAGTTTAGAAAATTAACCTGTAACAATAACAGCTCACTTTCTAAGCTAACCTGAAGAAAAGTTATACAAAAATCTTAAATTATATTCAATTTAATAATAAATAATAACAAATACGCTTATAAAAATGTCTATAGTCCAGTTTTTAGTTTCTGTATTCATCTACAGTTAGTTTAATAGATGAACTCTGACCTTGCCCAGACATTTATAGCTTTGTGTTCAGCAATAATAGCGACGGGATTTAGCTCCTTCGTTTGTCACAAACAGAAACATCTACCAGGTATGTAACGCCACCCATTAGTGGCGACCGGGATGATATGAAATTTATTTTTCGGTTCATCTGTAAAGCTACGCATCCAAAGCACAGCCCGCAGTGTTCAATCTGCTCACCTGTATAAACACACCTGCAGCTCCTCCCCGCCGTTCGCTATGAGCGAGGCCCTACAGGAGAAAGCTGCCCTACTCCAAGCATCGCTCCAGTCATTTAAAGGATGCTCATTGGTCTCCCAAAAAACGACAAAAAACTCGGATATTATCATGAATCAATAAAATCCTCCCAGGCCGAACTTGAAAATTGTTATGCTGCTAACAGTTAGCTTTCGTCAACCGCAAGTAATAACCCGGCCAGAACACGGTGCATTAAATAATAAAACATGGCATTGTTCAGTCTGAATGTGCGCCTTCCTCCTCACGTCTGAATTTTTAGCAGTTTTTGCTCTTAAGGACGGTGGAGAATCGGGTGGTAATTTAAAAAGATGCGGGTTGATGGCAGCTCACCGGGCTGCTTAGTGTCCGTCTCTAGGCAACCGTGACAGTGTCGGTCCGTAGCGTTCTGGGGTCCTTTAGCTCCAGCCACAAGAATTTAGCTGACCTTAATATTTCCTGTGTTTTATTTTGTAATTATTGTTACATTTAGTGTTGATATGTGTGTGACAGGCGTGTCTATGGGACAATTATGTATCGGTTCAATACGAGACGTGACATTTAACGTTTTTTTACGAAGGGATGGCAATTCTATTCAGGGGTGCTGAGGTACAGTTTTAGGGGTGCTATAGCACCCTAAAACAGGCCTAGATATGCCACTGGTTGTATGTATTTCAGGTCAATGTATAAGAAGTGGTGTGTAATATAAATTGCACTACTTTTGGAATATATATAGTTGTTGAAGTATGAACAGTCACCTGCAAAAGTGGTGAAATACTTTTTGGTAAAGGTAAGAGCTTTTGATTTCCAATCATATATAATATTCAATTTGAAAGTATCAATGTTTTGTTTTTTTTTTATCAGTAATTGTTAATTTATATGTGTTGTAATATGTGTTGTAATTGCGTAAAAACTATGAGGGTCATAAGGGTTAAATCTGAAATGGGCGTTAATAACAAAAGAACTTCTGTTATCCATCACCACGTTTGTCCAGTTAAATTTGGGAAGAAGGGCAGGTCTTTCTGTTAGTACCGCCCATTTTGAACTTTGGTTTTATATATACTAATTTTCCGTTCACGGACATTTTGTACGCCAGAGTTACAGAAGAAGGTATTTTATGGTATTACTTGATTAATAAGCTAAGGTTTTTAATTGTGTTTCGTCTTTATAAAGTTGTTATTATCTATATATTTTGTGCTTTCTAGAAGATGGCAAATTATTCCCCACACAAGCTTCCTCAGTTGAGCGACCCGGACTTGAAGGCTGTTCAGAAGGCGGCTGAGCTGGCTTGTGTAAGTGTATTAGTTGGTAACTAATTTGAAAAAAGTATTTTTCTTTGGAAGTTCATGTCTGAACTTCCAAAGAAAGTTCAGACATGAACTTTCATGAACTTGTATAGTTTTAAGTAGTTCGAATTACGGTAATAGGATATAAAAACATAGCTGTGAAGTTTTACGTTAGAGAATATTGTAACGTTCGCCTGGAGTGGGGACACGTGAACTACAACGTAAAATGGAGGGGCAGGTAGGGCCGCCATTAGACTCATTAGACTACGGGACAGATCAACGTAAGTTCATTGGGTGGGATAAATGTAAGATGGAGGGACAGAATAAAGAAAGTACGCAATGTGGCAGGGAAGAGGTGGGTGTTGGCAATACGGCAGACTTTACAGGCAATTATTAAAAAGCTATAAATCATGCTAGTGCGGGAGGAACCTAAGTGCGGAGTGGATTCGTGTGGGTAATATACGTATATGTTGCGTTTTAATTGTCAGGCACGTTTCTTTTATATTGAAAGTCTACGTGGATTGCATGGAGAATTTTTGCGGTGCTTTTCGTTTAGCGTGGCGCGATTTGAACTGATCTTTGCACATAAGGTTCCGCGTTCAGGTTAAAGCGGCTCAATTCCTTCCCATCTATTGAAAACGGCACTTTACACCGGGCATTTGCAGGGATTTTCCAAGGTAACAATTAATAATTTACATCAATCCGAAGCCCCAACAAGTAAAATGGAGAAAGGTTTTAACATGTACGCCTCGTTATACATTCACAGATACGAAGGAGAGTTTTTACTTTTATTAAACCTTGTGGCTAACATTAGCTTTAGCTTATGCTAGTAGGCAATATTCTCGGACATTTTTCGTGTAAAAATCTGCTATTTAAGTATCTAAACATTTTTCATTCATTCTGACCGTATTTTCAAGTATATTACGTGTGTTTATTGTTAGTGTCAGAGACATTAATGACAATAAACGCGGGGCGGAGGGGATTTTATGGTTTAGGGTTTTTGCTTCTGAAGTGAAGCATAACGAAGCACAATAAGCCCGTAGCTTCACAGTAGAGCAGCTCTGGTGTCGGAGTTCTAGTTCAGCTGATGGTTGAGAGTTGTTACTTTTAGAAAAATATGTTTGTGTTCGTTAAGGTCTCCGTGTTATTTTGTTTAATTAGTTTTGCTTGCTTGTTTTGAAGCAGGACGGTGTTTACAGCAGTGTGTTCAGGTGAATCAGCTGCTGGCTGTCTGGCTCTGGTCTGCTCTCTCGTTACCATAAACTCTCTTTCAGGCTGAATACAGAAGTGACTCCATGGAAATAACACAGGAGGCTCGTTTACCTTCTTTTTTAGGCTGAAGAAGCTGATCCAGAGGTGAAATGAAGGCTGCAAACTTTGCTGTGCGGCGATTTACAAGCCTCCGTCTAATTAATTCAGGATCGTTTGTAAATCCATGAAAACTTAAAATCCCATTATATTAGGAAGACAACAAAGTGCATAGTATTGTTTTATTTGCGTCTGAAATACGACTTTTCTAGTCGTCACGGTAACTGAAAGCAAAAAAAAAGTGACGTCAGAGTCTTATGTGCAAAGAGCCCATAGTTCGATGCTTCGAGCGCGTCGAGACTACACATATTTGAATGTAAACCTGACGACCAAAGTGTGTTTTCTGTGCATACTTTTCGAACTTCAGGCGTCAAATGCGTTTGATATCAACGTAGCTTTAAAAGTTTTTTTTATGTAAGACTGATTCTATTTCAAGTGAAGTAGTTAAATTCTCTGTTGATATTCCTTAAAGATACAATTCCAACATTTAGTTTAAGATATTCATAAGTGCACAATTGCTGCTTTGCTAACCTTCCACAATAAAGGTAGTATAAATATTGATATCTAATAAATTATTTAATTTTTGGTAGAATTGTGCTAAAAAGTGAAGCAAAAGATAAGATCTGTCAACTGAGAAAGAAATATTAAAAACCTTACATTGTTGTAGAGTAATAAATGATATTTCTAAATAGTTTATATTTTTTTAACTTTATATTTTGATCATTGTATTTAATTAATATTTGGGTCATGATATTCAAGTTGTATAGGTTGTTTTGGTGAAGACTTCTTATTAATATAATTGTTTGAGTTGTTGAAATAAAAAATACAAACTTTTTTTAGTTGTCAATTCTTATTTTGTATTTTATTGAGGGTAGCTTTTCATGTAATATGCATTTCTTTTCTGGTGTTATTCATGGAATACATACTTTTCACCACATTATGTTATCCTGGTTTTTGTGTTTTTCTTTAATCTAAACAGATTACAATGTTGCTTGACAGCACAGTCTGACTTTATCCTTTTGTTTTGGATTTATGTAGTAGAATTTCAGCTAGTCCAATTTTTGTAGATTTTCCTGCATTTGATTATAATTGCAGTCTGCCTGTGGTTTTAGCAGTGGCAATAGATGAATTGTTTTCAATGTTAGAATTTTTAATTAAGGAATAAAAATAAATTCTCTTTCAATATGTTATTTAATGCGGTTTACTTATTCTTGCAAAAATTTTGTAGATGATATTTGTTAAGTAAAAGTATTTCTCAATCACTTGTACTTTCCATATGATAAAAATAATTTTAGATGTAATTGCGATTGTTTTGACATTTCTGATTACCTGTCTTGTTTTCTTCACATGCATGATGAGTTTTTTCTTTTTTTTTCAACATCATTCAACAAAGTGATTTTCTATCAGCTCTGAGTAAACTTATTTTCTTTTTCTTATAGACATGACAACTGCAGTCAATTTTCACATATTTAGTGTGTGACTATCTTCTTGAAGGATTTCTTTTTTTCTGTCAAGTTTTAAGTTATCTTTAGATGTTTGGTTTGTTTTAAACTTTTGTTCACAAACTAGGCACGTGTGGCATTAAGCATTTACAGTGATTTAATAGTTTTCATATTAGGTTTTTAATGGGTTTTATTATTTATGGTGCTGTTGAGTTAAGTATTAGTTTTCATTTTAAAATATTTTTAATTAATCTTTTTTTTTCTTACAGTACCGCTGTGGAGATCCGCATGCGTCTCGGGAAGCAGTTCAAGTCACTATGCACGAGGCATTCCAGTTAAGTCTGGAAAGCCTTGAGAAAAGAGGAAGGCAGCTGAGGGCTGCAGAGAAGAAGTACAAATATCTCCAGGCCGAACTCGAGGCGGCTGAAAAGAAGTTCAATAATGTACAGACTGAACTGGAAGTGGTCAAAGAACAACTCGCTGCTGCTCACAGGAACATTGAAAATCTCGAAGGTTGTGCAGCATTCTATTGTGATGGTAGGCATATTTATGGTATATTATGTTCATTATAGGTTTTATTTGTCTTTTATATTTTAATCTTAATTAACATGATACAATGGTATATCATGAGGTATTTGTAGTTTATACAGAAAGTATTTTTTGGTTGTTGGATGTTTTATTATTTTTGTTGTTTTTACAAATACATTGTGAATAAAAGGAAAGATATTAACTTTTGATTTAAAAAAAAATCTAAAAAAATTATATTTGAAACTAAAGATTGAGCTTCACAAAATAAGGACATTCATTCACTGATTTAGATGTGAAATAACGATTGTATGAATTTTAGCCCCGTCTAGTCAGCATCTACTAGCTATCCCTTCATATTTGATCCTAGCAGAGCGTTTGTGTGTATATGTTTCTGTGAGACTGCTTATTTCAGCATTATAGTCTTCTGTACACTCTTCCCGTTAAGCTTTTGTATGGGGGATTTTTCTGCCAGAATTTGAGAGCCAGTATTTTCAATTTTAAAGCAGGATTACATTTCTTTTTTTTTTATTTAAAATGTTTAATATTTTTTTGGAATTCTAAAATATTTAGAATTTCTATATGTGTTTTGATGTTGTTTTTTTACGCTAAAATCTTTCAGAAAAAAAGGATGTCACGACACAAACCGAAGATGAAGATGAGGCAGAAGACATGAGTTGGCAGGAAAGTGAGGGTGGCAAAGAACCAACAGAGCCTTAATTTTGTTTTATTCAAGTTTATTAGTTCTGTTTATATTTGTTAAATTTTTTTTTGTTTGTTTGTTTGTTTTTCAAAAATTTTATAATAAAGAAAAGTTCTTCTATTGTGAATTGATTTATTTTACATTTTTTTGTCATGATAAAAAATGTTTACCCATCTCGGGTTAAATGTAGTTTAATGTGAAGTTGAGTTAAATTTGTAAGGAAGGACTAATTGGGATATTAACAGACTAGAGTAAGTTTGGTATAAATGTTCATTTCACACAACTGTTTTGGTTTTTGACAGAGCTCAGTTGTAAGGTAAGATTTTATTTATTTTATTGGTTTCTAGTTTTACCGTTTTCACATGGATGGTAGCTAAAGAGTGGTGTGGACAACCCAAAAAAATAACACCAGAACTGGTTGTAGTATGGAGCTGTTGGAGAGAGAGGGAGGAGGATTACGTTGCAGCAACATTCGCAGCAGGTGGAAGATTGAGAATTGAGAGAGAAAGGATACATCCAAGATAACATACTGGCCGGTGCAACAAAGAATAGAATAGAATAGAATTCAACTTTATTGTCATTGCACTGTCACAAGTACAAAGCAACGAAATGTAGTTTGCATATATCCAGAAGTGCTATACAGGATATAAATATTTATTTACAGGTATACAAAGACTATGTATGTATGGACTCTAAATGGTATGTATAAACAGAAAGTAATTGTAAGGGGCTATAAAATGTTTTGTATAATATAAATATGGGAGCAATATGCACATATTATACAGATTATGCAGATTACACAGAATATACAGGAATATAGGAATGGATTGTATATGTATTAGTAGGTTTATAATATAAATAATGGCAAATAAGATTTACAAATTATATACAGATTGTATACAGATTATGTATGTGTGTGAGGGGAACAGTCCATGGTGTGTATGTGTGTGTGTGAGGACAGTCCATATGTTATTGTTGTATGGGGGGATAGGGGTGTAGGAGCTATTTATTCTTTATTTCTTTATCCATTTGAATTTTGTTAGTTTATTCTTAAATTTCTATTTTTTGTATTATTTACAGAGTTTATTTGCAGGTTAATAATTGTTGATTTTATTTATTTTTTGTTTTATAATTTTTCTTATTTATTCTTTCTGAGTCAGACAGGAAGTAAGGTGGGTCAGTCCACTTCTATAAATGTAGGGGCTTGGTAAAGTCGAGCAGGCATTTGGGTTTGGGGCATATGGTTTTTAGCAGTGGAAGAGAAGTAGGAGAACAATGGAAAGTTTGAACCTTGTAACTGCTTGTTGAATAGGAAAATAAACCTCAGAGAACAATCAACAAGTTTGGACATTGAACCTTCTTTTGCCTGCGTCAGGAATCTTGACCCCAGAGCCTCATAGTGGCAGATGGACCTTTTATTGGATGTTTGGTTTGACAAACAATCGCCACTACAAGGGCAGTGCAGTCCTTATAGTTTGTGTCAGGAGGTTTTCAGGAGCGTCACAGCTGTGGGAAAGAAGCTGTTCTGGTGTCTGGTAGTTCTGGTCCATAGGCTCCTGTAACGCCTCCCAGAGGGATTATTTACTGGTTTATTTACTAAACCAGTTCAGATATATGAATTATATATCTAGAAATAATTTTCATATTCACCTTTGATGTCCAATATTAGACAAATTGTCATAGTTTTTTCTTGTTAACTCTAAATCCCTAACAAAACAAAAGGATCACTGCTAGAGATCCTCCAATTATGTATGAACAATAGGTAGTGAAAATTTGAAGGAAAAATTGTAATAACAGAATTTTAACATAGAAGTCCCAAAATTATGCCACTAAATTACACCAAGTAAAAGTAATTAAGGATTCTAAGTTGCTATAAGTTTTTATAAAGGTTTTTTTCTTTTAAATCGAGTAATATTGATTAAATTATAAGGTGTTGAAATAGCTAATAAAATTGAGTTATTAGAATTAGGTAAAATATAAATGCTGTGCTTTTTCTACAACTAAATAGTCACATCAAAAAGTTAGAAATCTTATCTTTAGTTTCTTACAGCATAGTTAAACAAAGTTAGAGATGTTAGCTTTACTGCTTTTTTTAAAAATTCCCAAATATATTTGGGTGTGTAACAGAATGTGAATGAGGGGCATTAAATTATAATACTTTTTATAACAATG
>CAEFZX010023296.1:0-12422 GCA_903066825.1 Alfaro cultratus | reverse complement strand
TAAAATTCTTTTATTTGTTTTTAAAGCTCTTAATGGCCTTGCCCCTCCCTATTTATCTGAGCTGCTACATTCTTACATATCCTCCCGTTCCCTCAGGTCAGATGATCAGTTGCTCCTGAAGGTGCCAAAGACAAAGTTCAAGCTGAGAGGGGATCGTGCTTTTTCTGTGGCAGCTCCCAAGCTTTGGAATGATCTTCCTTTGGACATAAGACTGGCCTCCTCACCTGCTGCTTTTAAGTCCCTGCTTAAGACTTATCTTTTTTCCTTTGCATTTGGCACAACCTGAGATGTTTTTCACTTTGTTTTATTCTGTCTGTATATTCATATGTATTTTATATTTTCTCTTGTCTATATTGTATTGTATTTTATGATTGTGTTACAGCACTTCGGTCCTCTTGGTGTATGAAGTGCTTTATAAATAAAGTTGGTATGGTATGGTATACATTACATCAGTTCATATCTGCTGATTCACAGGACTAACTATTAATCTAGTGAAATTTGCATTAGTAAAATAATATTTCCTCAGTGGACAAGGCACCAAAACTGGCCCTAGTTAGGGGGCCACATCCCTTCACCACAGTCGGAAGACTTTGGATGGTTGAACTGTATTTTATTTATGGGTATCAGAGTAATTATATGATTCTATTTCACTAATTTACGATCACCTGATGTAGGATTATATTCTTGGAAATTATACATACTATTTGGTGTGGAGGTTTTATATAAGCCCATTGGATTGTTGCCCTTTCCTGCATTTTTATTTTTTGTCTTAATATCTTTGATATATTTAATATATTTTAATTGTGCAAAGTAAACTAAACTAAAAATGTAAAAAAAAAAAAAAAAGCATGTCATATTTCTGATTTTCTAGAAACCATCTAATATTGTCCTAATTGTTGCCACTTTGTGTTGGTCTATGACATACACATCAAGCACTATTTAACGCTTCAAGTGACATGTCGAGGAACGCCGACAAATATTTGCTCATCCAACAGGAATCCCGAATATGAAACATTACACTCATTAAGGCACCATAAATTCATCAGAGACAAACGGAGGATGACTTCTATACTATGTAAACATGCTTTAGAGCATTAAATAGCATTAAATGAAAGACTGAACACCAGCAACACCAGAATTCCCAGTGGTGTCAGCCTCCAGTAACCCCTTGGGCCCCCTCCGCCCCACCGCAGCAAACCACATATTCCACTCAATGCGATGTTCTTCACATCTCAGTTTGTCTCTCTTTCTGCATCATATCACGCTCTGTCACAATAATGAGAGGGCAGGGCTGGTTGGAGGTTTCAAAACTGAACAATCTGTGCCCCCACAGCGTTAAAACACACAAACAGGATGTTCCTGAAATATTAAGGAACCACAAACAGCAAAAGAAAACGAAGGAGGAGGAGGAGGAGGAGAGAGGCCTGACTCGGGCCAAAACAATGGAGGAGATCCGGTGCGAAACGGTTTGAAGCCTGCTGCGGCGTGTGTGGAAAGCAGGCCGCTTCTGGTTTGTGTGAGGAAAGTTTTTTCCCCTCGACTTCAAAGGGTTCTCCAAGACAGCGAGTAGAAGCGTCCGACCCGTGCCGCAAACCAGCCGATTTGGATGGCTCTATGAACGCAGCCGTCTGATACCATCTGCAGATGATGGGTGTCGGGATCCTTTCACGTTCACTTAGCTTGACGGACGATTCGCCACTCTGTTGGACATGCTGCGTCGCTTCCTCTGCTACGAACATTGATAAGTTGCACAACTAACCTTTCAGATCCACTCCTGATTAATCCAGAGATTTTTTATTTTTTTTTACCCTTTTTTTCTCCGAAGAGTTTTTGCGGCGCTAGTGGCTCGTATTTTTTTTTGTGACAGGAAGACTGACAGGAAGGGGGGAAGGAGAGGGGGAGGACATGCGGCAAAGGTCGCCGGGACCTGGAGTCGAACCCACGACGTCCGCGTCGAGGACTAAGGCCTCCAAACGTGGGGCGTGCTAAACCCCTGCGCCACCACAGCACGCCCCGAATCCAGAGATATTTTAACAACTGAATCAGATCCTTCTGAAGAACAAATCTGAGCTTTATGATCCCACGTGTTTTGATGATAATCTAGCACAAACATTTTTGCTGCTGTAAGCCGTGTGCCCTCCTCAGAACACGCTGAACTGGTCAGTGTCCAGCAGCTAGGTCAACCATGGCTTCTGGGACGTCTGGCGTTTGGATAATGAAGGAGGTCTTTGTGACACTTGCCAAATATATAACACTATAGTTGCATTCAATTGCAAAAGTGTTCATACCAACGGAAACACAAGCTTTAATGGACTTTATTGGGTGTAAGACCAACACAATCAAGTTAGGTCTGTCATTTTAAGCAATAAATCTATAAATCGCATGATAAATTAAAACAAACTCAATTACTTCAATTTGCCTTTCTCTTGTCTCTCTTTCTACTAAAAACCGGATGACAAAACTCTTCAGTCTGGTGCATATCTGGGTTACAGCATACACGTGGAAGAAGAATATGAAGTCCAAAATCGAACCTTATGGACTTTATGTGAATAGCTTTGTGTGGCAGAAAACTAACACACAAACTTATTAATAAAACCCCCCTTAAAGATGCAGTATTATATATATTACATGCAAACACATAGTGCTATTTTATACCACAATCAAGCAACTGCTAACTTTGGTTACAAAAAATACGACGCATTTCAAATATGGCTTAATAGAAATTCGACTTCATAATTTGCGCCTTGAAATTGGGCCTTTGTCTCTTTCTGAAACTCCACCTTCAGGAAGTCATCACAGAATCACCCCTCTGTTAACATTTAGCAACATTTATACCAGCTTTGCTCTGAGAAGCAGCTCCTCTAAAGAGCTCAGCTGATGCGCAGTTCTACCAAGTGTTTGCTAATTTCTCCTGGCTAGTCTGAAGGAGTTAAGTGGGGGAGTCGAGGGGATGGCTGCTCTGATGCGGGGGCTTGAGAACTGCAGCTCCGAGAAGGACCTTCAACCTTGAAGGCAAAGCTAGGTCCAACCAGACATTTTACGCAGCTGGTTGCCATGGAGATTAAAATATTTCTCAAACGTGCATGAACGAATCAAGGCAACTCTGCAGGTATGTTTTTGATGAGGGAATAACAATATAATATGATGTAAAGCTAAAAAAGTTGATTTTCAATAATATTGTCCCTTATCCCTTTGACACAAACATTAAAGGATTGGTTCCCGATCCAATCAGAAGAAAGAGATGGCAAAACCTTCACTCTGGATGTGTAAAGGTAGTAGATATACTCCAGAAGACTTGTAGCTTTACGAGCAGCAGCAGGTGGTTCCACAAAGTGCTGACTGGATAGATATAAATACATTTCCATTTGTACTAGATTTTGAAAACCTTTCCCTACCTCTTCCCATTCGTCCATCCCGTAAAACCCCAATGGCTGTAACACTAATACTCTTTAGAGTCAAGGGGTATGAATACTCGTCCACGTCACTGTAGGTTTTCTGCAAAGCACCTCTGAATAATTAAGTTGGCCTCAGCAGAAAAATATAAATATCCGTATCCGACAACATTAGTCAGAGCATAATTCTGTCATGTGTAAAAAGTCGGGCTGCTTTCCCTGGAATATATTCTCTTGAGAGAGACAATAAGCTGTGTTCGCCCCATATCCAACTCCACATTACACAGAGATGCTTGCTGCGGAGGAGGCTGCCAGAGGAACAGACACTGACAGCTGTATGAATCTTCATCTTTTACTGCCAGCAGCAGGAACACTTGCTGCTCAGTCCAGGGAACAATCGCTTTTATAGGAGCCTTCTTAGAGCCTCCATGGGCCAGAGCCTCTATATCAGCCTGAAAGATGTGGCAGGGGGATGAGGTGAAGTTGGAAGGAGGAAAATCTACTCTGTGGTTACGAGAGCCGTAGCTTTGGAATACCGGGTACGGGGCTGTGGGAATGTTCGAGAACATGTTGGATGTTTTCCAACAGTAAGGGCAGAAAAATTCAGAACACAGAGGCCTTCTTAACTTCCACCAACACCTTTGTAAACTTAAGTATCAAAACTTTCACTGCCAGTTGGTCTCCAGTACTATAACGTCAAAGCACAGCGGATTCCCTATTCCCTTTTCTGGGCTCATCCTCGCTCTGTTTGCCCTCCCCTCAGCAGCCTGTGGAAAATGAAAGGGGGTGGGGGGTGCTTACAGCTCTCTGCAGCTCAACTGGTACAGCTCAGCACTGACGCTGCACCATTTAAGGATTTGATTCCCATTGGGCCACCCATACTATAAATGGATCCAGACAAATGGATGAAAGAGAGCGCTTGCTGTCCGTTTGGAAGGCCGGATGGAGGCTGTCAGATTGGTTTGGACGTGTTTAAAGTTCAGGGTGACAAAGATGGGGAAATTAAAAGTGGATAGGCATCAATCCAATACCAATATCTGTATCGGTCCTGATGTTGAAAGAAAATTCTAGATTGGGTATTAGTGACAAGCCATAAGGGCATTTTTACTCAGTCTAATTCTATGTTTGTGCTCTGAGTAACAGCATGCTTTATTTTTATTTTTTTACAGTTAGAATGACTAATTGCACTTTCTGAATCAATTGAAAGAAGGCTGCAGTTTATTTTTTACGTTTGACGAAGATAGTCAATATATTGATTTTGTCGGTGTCTTTATCATTTATTTTACAATTGGCTATTATACTTGTAATTGCGCTCACTGTTTTTACATGTTTGACCAAACTTGTGAAGCTATTGGTGTGTTTAAGTGTGCTGTACTGCTGCAGAGTTATCGAATGAATTTGTAATTCAGCACTGTTTTTCCTGTATCGGTTCATGTCGGCCGACACCAAACATCAGATATCAGGGATCGGTGGGGAAAGGTTTGGGAAAAAACAGAGGAATATCACCGGGCACATTAACCCAAGGTATTTTCTTTTCAGCATGAAGATATGTTCATATTTCAGGTTCCCTGTGGCTAAATGTGTCATGACAGCAGTAACCCAAGATCTCTTTCATTCACAAGAAACCTGCCCAGCTAGATGTGCTTGATTTTGGAAGCAACGGGAAGGACCCGAGGGAACGACAAGCACAGACGACAACACAAAACCAGTCAAGAACAAGTAACCAACAGTATATCTACATATTAAACAGAGGCTGGCTGGTTCTTTGCAAGCTTTGGTGTACTACAATCTACTTGCATCATAGCTGCATAAAAATAATGGCGTCTTAAGAAGAAATGTAGCACATGGTGAAATAATAATTAACTACTTTCAACTGAACTGAAACAACCAAAGGGTGTCTAGACACGGTCCAATAAAAACTTAAAAACTTAATCTGAACATAACAAGGACAAACCCAGAAGCCATAGCAGCTGTTCTTGTACGTTGCCTCAATAGAACAAGACTTGGGTTAATGCTGCTCATTTCATTTCTTAACCATTGTGACTAGAAGTGTGCCAATTGATGGTCCAGCAATCATAATCATGCTACTTTCGTGAAAAAGTATATGAACAGCGTTCGCCGATCACCGTCTCTTGTTGACAATCACAAAAACCAATGACATGTATCTATCACTGTGCAACAAACCAATGTCGTGTGGAACTTTAACAGAGTGAATGGGGAAGTTTGCGACTTGCGACGGAAAAAATACGCCAAACTACATAAACAAAATGAATTTAATATGACATTTAAAAAGCAAACACTTGACAGAGTACAGCTATATCGAGGCTCACTGCAGGAAAAGACCTCCATAGCGCTCATACAGCAGGTAAAGCAGAGAACTGCCGCCGACACTCACCCAGATGAGATGAGCATGACAGTCAGAAAGCAGAGTAAATAACGCAAACAATAATTTAAATCATCGGGCTAGAGGTGTGAGACGGTGAGTTCTGCTCATGTTGTCAGACCGCCGCTACTGCTAGGAAACTTAGGTTTCAGCCTCTTGCTTGAGGACACTTCAACAAGAAGTAAAGGAAGCTGGAATGGAACCAAAAACCTTCCAATCAACAGGTGACCCATTTTTTCTATGAGCAAAATCTGTAAGGGTTTATGGCTTTTAATGCCAACTGTGCTAATTGCTAACATAAGACGCTAAAGACTAAAACAAAAGCTTTACAGTGAATGCTCTCTGACATTCAAAGTATTAAGTGGATATGATTCAGGAAAGGTGGAAAAAATATTTTGAGTCCCATTTAGGCATATCTTTTTAAAAGAAATCAGAATCATGTAAATTTAGTATAAGCAGATAGCTAAAAATGGACAATGGAGCTAAATTATTATGATGGTACATTATAATAGATATCTAAATAGTCAACTCAATAACTTGTAAGATTTAGCTGGCTCCAGATTTAAGAAAGGATGCATGAAATACTCCGTCTAGCCCAGTTTCACCATTTCCACAACAGTTTGGTACTAAAACAATTAGAAGCAGAGGAAACATTTACAGGGAGAAAATCCTGCCAGCTGTGCTGTTATGTCGCTCCGTCCCCAAGGATGCAGTTAAAGTAGAACTGCAGGCATTGAACTGGCAGAGGTGAGATATGCTTTCAAGGCCATAAAATGCAACCTTTAGGGCTCTGACACAGGAAACTCTCTTTTCCATGTTTGGCTCAAGAGTGCAAAAAACACACTGCCTCAACAACATAAAAACAGAAAAATGTAAACCAATAATTCTGCAACAGCAGCTTCCCATTTCGAAAACCCGCACTGATGATTCTGGGTTTGGCAATTTGTACAAATAAAACAAGGACTTGTTTTTATTTGTTTGTCCAAGAAGAAACATCTTCAGCAACTTGTGCAATCTTGTGAAGGAGAAAACAGCACTTCCTGCTAACAGTACAACAACGCTACAGCATTTTAGAGCAGATAGTGGATTCTTATGTTACAAAAATATAAGAAGGAAAAAAAGCCATCTATCCTGCAAAGTCAACGATCACTAAAATCTGGAGGAAACCGCTAGATTACAACTTTCTGCTTCCAAAATAATTGGAGGGCAGTGAAGTGCTATGTTATATATACACTCCCCTCTGCTGCAGCTGAGTATAACGGAGACTTTCTAGGCCACAACTAGTCCCCGTCACAGTGAAGGGAAAAAAGAAAAAAAAGAAGAAGAAAAAAGACTGACTTGGCTACTAATTATAACCTCCAGAATAAAAAGGTGTCAGTGCTGGGACTTGTAACCAAAAGCATCCTGAAAATATCCATCTGGGAAAGCAGGGCGTGTCGGGTCGCGCCGCGTGTTCGCAGCAGGAAGAGGATGGATATGTAACTGCATCAAGGAGGACTTAAAGTAAAACAGTGGGAACAAATTTGATCTGGAACTGCTCCAATTTTACGTCACAATACTGTTCCATCTACAACACATTTCCATTTTCACTTTTATAAAACTGTGGTTAGTGACATGTAAAAGGCAGATCCAATAAAGGGGCAGAATTGTGTGTTTTCCAGAAACACTGTGCCATTTTGTAGCACAATTATGTAACTATGTCACCTACAGTTGTTATAAAGAAAAAATGTTGTTTGTACATATACTGTATATCAAATACAACTTAAAATAAATTTTACTTCCAAAATTAATGCTTTGAAATTGAACCACTGTCTCTTTAAGAAGCTTGGAAACTGCACCTAAGCGGAGGAGCTTCGTCCTCGAAGGCGGGGCTTCGTCCAATCAGACGTTTTGCACAGCTGAATGGTTGCCACGGGAGATTGAAGGATTTCTCAGACATGCATGAAAGAATCAAAGCAACACTCCAGGTACATTTATGGTGAGGGAACAACATCCTAACTTGACGTAAAGTTCATAACAGTCCGTTTTACATAATGCCGCCCCTTTAAGAAATCCACCTGTTTCCGATTAATTCATTTAAGGCTCTGTTTCGGAGTTACCCATCCGGGAAGCCTTATCCATTTAGGCCTCGTCCAGAAGCTGAGGGCCAACACCGTAAGCTGTGAGAACAAACAGCGGCCGAGCAACAGCAGCCAAACACCTAGATAACAGTTAGGAGGCTAATCACTTCACTGATAAGTAGATTGAGTCAGCGTGGGAGGATACGGGGGCAGTGGGCGGCTTCTTGTTGAGACAAGGGTGTGAGACGTGAAGGAAGCTGCACACAAAAACACAGACACAGACTTTCTGTTGAAAGCAACGTGTGCTTTACAACAGACAGAAATAATAAAAAAAGAAAAAATTCTGTTTATGTGCAACTTGGAAACGCAAAACTGACTAAGAACCTGAATAAACAGAGCAAAGAGGTGGTAAAATATAGCTCATTAAAATATTAATGGGTATAAAAATATTAGTAATGATCAACACAGAAGATATGAGTCACCCAGCAGAGGCAGTTTCTCTTGCTTAAAAGCAGACATTAAATGCATAATAGATGAAATAAACAGAAATGTAATCTAATTTCTAGCCAGCTCCATCAGCCCTGAATACATTGTTTATAACCACCGTGTGGTTTCAGCTAGTTCTTATGGGTCTCTTATTCATTGTGTTGTCTATTTTGTTTGGAGCAAAATACAAAATAATAATCAGCCTAAAAGCTCAAAATTATGCACACATCATTCCAGTGATACGTATGGGGCACCTTCACTTCAGATCGGTATTTATGGATTTTTTCTAAAATATTCCAAAGAAAAGCTGAAGTAGTCACAATGCTACCTGACATGCTATTCGCTACCATTTGTTAAGCAATCAATCCATGAGAGGCATTCATTTTTCCTTGGTACTGATTGGCTGTAGATGTTAGCTTTCACAGTAGTGCTAAGACAATTTCCACTGTAGGTGTTAATGCATGTTAAAGTATATTTGCTGTGAACTATTACAATAGGTAGCTCAAAGCGTTTTTAGAGAGGCTCTCAAGGATTTGCATATTTTAGCCAATCAAGTAGCTTCTAACCTTCGAAGGTCTACTGTAAACATTGCAGCTCTTCTAGAACAGGTAAGCCTGTTATCACGAGTCAAAAATAACTAGTACATGCATGATGTAAAACATGAGACTAGTTTTATTGAGGATTTTTGGTTTTTACCAGCTCAAAAATAAACTAAATGTGTAATTTTTTTAGTAGTATATTTTTTGTAGAAATGCTTCTCTGGATCTCAATATGAAATGCAAAAAGGTTCTTGAATATTTTCCTAATTAAAAGAAAAGTATAAAGTGATTTTATTCTTGTTTTTTTATTTTTTGGTTTGTTGTTTTTATGATCTAAATTTATTTTTTTAATTAAAAAAAAAAAAAAAAAAAAAAAAATGAATTTAATGAGTCTGATGCCCGACATCCTCTTGTGATAAATGTCGTTGGATGTTTGGGCTTCTATTTACAACAAGGTTCAAATAAAAGGAAAATGCACAGTTAATTAAAGCCATATACTATTTGTTGTACATAATACTTCTCATTATAAGAATAAAGTAAATCTTAGACCTGTTTGATCCTACACAGATTCTTACAGTATTAAAATTATTTAAATAAATCTCATTTGATTTTTCGATTATAAACTCAACGTCTCGTATCGTCTCTTCTGAGACGCAAACCTGTCACTAAAATTTCATATTTTATTTCTGATCAAACAGTCAGCAGGGAAATCTGTATCACTTAGAAATAAATTGTGGCAAAACTGGATCATTGAGGTTTGAATTATTTCTCTGTGGTCTCTTCACTTCAGTTGAAAGAAATGAAACGTGGTTCGTCTGATCTCAAGAGGACATTAAGAGCAAAGACAGGTTTCACCAACCAATAAAAAAGAGCAGCAAAATAACTTGAACTAACAATGGAATTGGTTCAGTAATTAATCCAGTATATTGGTATTAACTATTCCCGATCACTTTTCAAAACAAATTACATTTCCTTCCTCAGAACGATTGTTATCCTTAAATAACCTCTAATTTGCAGAGAACGATGCGTGTCATCAATAAACAGGAAGCAAATAACTAAACGAAGCAACCGTCCGCCACACTTATCGGCCTAATCCGAAACGCCTAAAGGGGAGAAAATTGAATTTAGGGGGGTTGACAGATTTACTCATCAGCAGCATGTCAAATTGTTGTGTCTGCATCATGACCTTCAGCTGAGAGCCACAGCAGTGATGCGGCACACGCCAAACAAGAGGTGAAAAACATCTGCAAACAACAGCAAACAGTCGCAGGATTTCCTCCACAGATCCCTCTGGACAGAAACGAGGATGCAGGAAGTCTGGCTGCATATGTGGAGTTGTCTTTTCTTGTTCTGTCCCAACAACAAACTCTCTCTTATGCACTTTCCCACAAGCCACAAAACCTCGTTTGTAACCGGATTGTGAGATTTTGCTGAGAATCCACCCGGACGGACGGCGGTTCAGACGTCAGCTGACGGCGCAATTAGATCAGCGACCCGCCAGCGTGAACGGCCGCCATTCAGGTGGAAAACGGATGAACGGGGCTGATGGAGCGCTAACGTGATTCCAGTCACGCTTTTACCCCCAGCCAGAAAAACAGGAAGGTCAGGACAGTGAGTGCAAGACGCGGGTAAACATAAAGCAAAAAGGAGAGGTGACTAAATATAGACCTGGTCACTGTCAGAATCCCAAACAGTAAAGAAGCCAAGGTCAGGGCTGCATCAGCTTTAGAGAGAAGCTCAGAGGCACAGACAGACACGATGAGCTCAGCAGATCTAAACCTGTGGCCTCCCTGAATCTATCCCAACTATTCCAACGTGTCCTCAACTCTTCCTCTCACGCTCTCACTCCTAATTAGTCCCATTACTGCTCTAATCCTCACTGGAGGTTGAATAAACCTCCAGTGAGGCAGGACATAAAGCTGAGCTACAGTGAACACAAAACCTTTTCACCATTTCAACTGCCTTGGAAATTTTAGCAAATCCTGTGTTTGCGACCCTGTTTACATCAAAATGTATAATGTTTGCCTCTTCACTGCCAAATCTTTATAAAAACTAATGTCTCAGCTACATTAAAAAAAAAAAAAAAAAGATTGTACACAGGATCGGTTTCAGAGGAGCTTTGTTTTAAACATGCCACCCCCTAGAGGGCAGTGCAGCGCCAAGCTAAAGCCTACATCAGCCAATCAGCTTGCTTCAAACCAACCAGGTTTGAAGCAACCTGGTTGGTTGCTTCAAACCAACCAGGAACTAAACCAGGTTTGTTTGTTTGGTTGAACTTAGAACTGGCCGATGTGACGTAAAAATAAAATCTACTAATTTTTTCTATGCCAGGTCCAATTCCTGATTTTAATCCTTTTTTTTTTTTCTAAAAAAAAAATAATAATAAAAATTTATTTTAAAAAAATAGAAAATATTTTTAAAAAGTGGCTTTTATTTCAATCATCCCTTCTGCGAGTTGTACAATAGAGTATTAGGGAGAGCCTACAAAAGTTTCTGTTTAATAATGAAAATGTTAAAAGAGTACTTCATTCTCCAAATGTTACAACTTTATTCTGGTAATATTAACATTTTATTTTGGGTATTATTTTGACTTTATTGTCATATGACTTTATTCTCGTATTGTCTGTAATACGACTGTATCTGCGTATAATCATGACTTTATTTTTGTTTAAAAAAAAATTAATAATAATTTAAATCCACCTCAGCCTTATCTTTATATTTCATCAGAATTGACCTAAATTCCAAGTCCAAATAAACTGAAACTAAGAGCTTGTGGTTTAAATAACAAAATGTGAATAAGTCCAAGGTGTATGAGGATGTGAGGGTGGGTGTGATGACAACCAACTACTGTCTGATCAGACGCAAAACTAAGGAGAATTTCAGCAACGAGGTTCCGACGTTAGCTTAGCATAAATTAGCCGGTACGTTTCCTGCTGAACGACGACTTTGTCTCAGAGCAGAGTTAGTTTTTTGCCTGACTTGCTACATTGACAGTCATGTAATCCATGCATGAGGCAGCTTAGTGGGAGTGTCCCTCCTCCTTGCAAGTGGACGCATGTACTCCATATGCAGAACACGCAAAACCGCAACACAGCAGCCAAGCTCTGTCTGTCACTGGGCAAAGCTGGGATGCAGCAGTCTGAGAGGCAGAAAGGGAGGGGGTAGAGGAGCTGTGAAGGGCAGGAAGAGAAGAGCAAACACAGGAAATAAAAAGGACAGGACGAGAAAAGAAAGATTGATTTAACCCAGAAGAGGTTTGGGAAGGATGGAGAGTGTAAAAGACAGAAGGAAAGCAAGAGCAGACAGAGAGAATAGGAAGGGAGACACTGAAGGACAAACAGCTGCGGTTCTCCCCAACATCGCACCTCAGCTCCAGATTCCACAGCCTGCAAGGGGTTGGGGCCTGAGTCAGCGTTTTTTACACCCACACACACACACACACACACACACACACACACACACACACACACACACACACACACACGCACACACACACACACACACACACACACACACACACACACACACACACACACACACACACACACACACACACACACTA
>CAEFZX010023292.1:0-31095 GCA_903066825.1 Alfaro cultratus | reverse complement strand
ACCCAGACTGACCCAGAATGACCCAGACTGACCCAGAGTGACCCAGAGTGACCCAGACTGACCCAGAGTGACCCAGACTGACCCAGAGTGACCCAGACTGACCCAGAATGACCCAGACTGACCCAGAGTGACCCAGAGTGACCCAGACTGACCCAGAGTGACCCAGAATGACCCAGAGTGACCCAGAGTGACGCAGACTGACCCAGAGTGACCCAGAATGACCCAGACTGACCCAGAATGACCCAGACTGACCCAGAATGACCCAGAGTGACCCAGACTGACCCAGAGTGACCCAGAATGACCCAGAGTGACCCAGATTGACCCAGAATGACCCAGAGTGACCCAGAGTGACCCAGAGTGACCCAGAATGACCCAGAGTGACCCAGAATGACCCAGAGTGACCCAGACTGACCCAGAGTGACCCAGAGTGACCCAGACTGACCCAGAATGACCCAGACTGACCCAGAGTGACCCAGAATGACCCAGAATGACCCAGAGTGACCCAGAGTGACCCAGGCGGTGAGATGATTGGCTGCAGCTGTTCCCTCAGGGCGACTCGCAGCTCCAGTCACAATCTGCAAACCGTTTGCTTTAAATTGCATTAAGACCTGTCAGATCGGCTCGGTACCAGGATCCAAACCCAAATACAGCCCACCGTTCCGGTTAGAGTCTGCTCTGAAAGACGCCGTCGCTTTAATTGGCTAGAATTAGATGGTTACTTCAAATCCTCTTGAAAATGATGATTTTCTATGATTTGAGCAAGAAATTGGATCATTTTGTAATTTGTGTTAAATCTGCATGTCATCCTGCTGAGAGGCTGATGTTTTACCAAGACTTAATAAGTTCATTATCAAATAAATGAAAACAGAGCCACTTAAAACATCTGAAGCATATTAAAAATTGGAAATGTCTGCATTATTATTTTAGTAAATTATGAAATCTGTTAATGTTTCCTGGTCTGGAGCTTCAGCGATGTTCATCATTTTATGATTTTATTTATGATGAAAGAAATTAGTGTAAAAAGTTTCTGAAAGCTCAGCAAATTGAGCTGAAACATTTACTTTCACTTCTATCTTTAAAACCATAATTTCCAGAATAAAAGTCATAATTTCAACTTTCACAGTCATAATTAGGAGACAGAAAGCCGTGCTGTTTCTCTGAATCTCACAATTATGACTTTAAAACTCAAAACTTTAACTTCCTGTTGGGTTTTTCTTCCATGGTGGAAATGGAAAATTCATCTGTAACTTTATCTGTAAACGATTTGCTATAAATTATTGGTAAATAGTTGAAATAATAAAAACATGATTTCCATTAAAAGTGGAAAATCGGAGCAGTTCCTGTTAGCTGAGCGGATTCCTCAGTTTGATTTAGTTAAACCGTTACGTTGACACAGGAGAGTTGAAGCTTTTTAATGGATTTTTTTTGCTGACGCTCAGATGATCTCGTGTAAAAACGGAGCAGAGCCTCTGACAGCTTCACTTCCAAACCAAATGTAGGTCAAGTTTCCAGATCTCTGCAGTCTGAGTTTCCCATCTAGTAATCAAATATGTGTGATTAGGGCAGATCTGCTTCCCAGATGAAGCTCGTTATGAACCCGGCGACGCCGCGGCTCCTCTGAGCCCCACAGGAAGCTGAAGCGGATTTCTGCAGCGGCGCTCTGCTGATCCACCATGTCTGTGATCATTAGCCAACTGCAGACTCAACGTCACAACAAGCTGATCATTAAAAGTTTGGTCCGATGTTCATGAGCTCCTTCAGCTGTCTGATGCATTAAGAAGTGAGGCGAAGCGCCCAGAGCGTAAACTGACTTCCTCCGTCCGTCTCTTCACTTCCTGTTGGCCGTCGAACGTTTCTCTGGACGCTCGTCGCTCTGACTGCAGCAGGACTCATCGCTTAGGAACTGAAACCATTTCTGCTGTTTCCACTTTGACCCCAGAGCTCTGAAGGTCAGAGCGGCGCACCGATCACCGTCACCTCCAGGGGGCGGGGCTGCAGGGTTCAGCTGGTGAAACAGGTAAAAACACGAGAACGCTCCAACGCCTCTGCAGTTTCCTACACGTGGAAATAAAATGATGTCTATTTAGAAAACGGCTCTCATGGTGGCAACACGCTGCTTCCAGCTCATCGTTTCCAGCTGAATTGTTCCCTCTGGTTCTGGAAAAACTGGAAGGATTTTTACTTTTACTTATTTACTTTGTGTAACCATGGCAACATGGTTTAACAACATGAGAGCAGCAAATTAGCATCTCAAATCTAGGTGAAACCTGACCTTTGACCCCAAATCCCAGAAGAGTTGGATTCAGAGCAGAGAGACGGAGGAAGTTCAAACCGTTTCTATAGAGACCAGAGATCTCATCCCAACTTCAACATTTGTTGAACCAACACGTCTCAACGCTGGCAGCTTTTGCTTCAGACTGAAGTTTGGTACTGGAGCGAATCCTCCTCAGATGTTTGCAGTCCTGAAGTTGGAAGCAGTGACAGGATATTAGAGGCGGTGCGATTACAGTAAGCATCCTGCGCCTCGTCTCTTGTTCCTCCCGTCGCGCCTCTCAGTGGGTTCCCACGTCGCCGTGTTGTTTATCTGCTTCTCTATCACTTCCTTCGCTCTCCTGCCAGCAGGATGCTGGTGCGACGGCAGCCCGACTCTCAGCCACGGCGCAGAAGCTAATAGTGAGTTTCTGCGTGTGTGAGCAGCAGATATGAGAACATCAATCAGCAGATGCCCTGAAAGCAGCGAGGTGGCGTCGAGTTGCGCTTCGCTGCAGCGGCTGCACTTCATCCACATGTGCAGAAACACGCAGAGGAGAAAGTAAAGCAGGGAGAGCGAGATAAACAGAGGCATCAGAAGTGGAGATAAGACAGAAACACATGAGACTGGAACTGAGAAACCAAACTCTCTCCTCCGTTTCCACATTTAGCATCTCACCATCGCTGCTCTGGAGCGAATCTTTACAGCCCAACAGTTACTGCAGCTTATCTGGGAAACATTTCTAATAAATGATCTGACATTCTAACATTAGCACCAAATGTAGGAAAGATCCAGATCCAACCATAAAAGTCTAAATATGTTCAACTATGGAACAAAGGTCTACCAGGACATCGGAACTCATCTTCATATGAATCTGTAGGTAGGATTTTCTTTCTGAGCATTTGGACTTAGTTCCCTCTGAGGAATCAGTTTCTGCAGCTCAGATAAAATCAGTTCAATATGTGCAAAAGCTTCTACACTCCCTGAGCTTTTTCACATTTCAAGCACAAACTGCATGAAAAATATCAGGATTTAATCAAGTCAACACAAAGCTGAGGAGCAGCGACGTCAGTGAAACCTTTCTATTCCCACTGAAGTAATCAGATTATAGTTACTAATACAAGTTGTTGTTCGTTACAGTTTTGACCGTAAAAAATACGTTGTTTTCCTGAAGCGTCTACATTTATCATTCTGCTTCTTTCTCTTTGAGATGTTCTAAAATATCTAAATTTAATTTCTCCAGCACATCACCCTGAACAGGCCATGCCCAGCGTGAAACATGGTGGTGGCAGCGTCATGCTGTGGGGAAGCTGGTTGGAGTTGATGGGGAGATGGATGGAGCAAAATCAGGACAATCCTGGAGGAAAACCTGCAGAAGAGCTGAGAGTGCCTTTTCAATAAAAGCTGACTAGCGCTGCTAACGCCTGCGCTCAGCGGAGTGGCCCAGTGTGTGGGCGTGGCCTCAGGCTTGGCCACGCCCACATCGTGATCTGAGACTGGAACTCAGACCCCAAATCCCGGTGGCTCCGCCTGCTTCTGTGTGTTTTTCTGGGGGCGGGGCTTTGCTCTCATTGGGGCGGGGCTACGTACAAACGCCTCCATTGTGGTTTACACTGATATAAGCTAACGACTCGTACTCTTAGCATCTGAGCTAGCTTTTGCACCAGTTCCATCTGGATCAGTTTCATTTTATTAAGCCACTCTTCAAAACATGCCATCCAGCTGAAACAGCTGCTCATGGAAACCATTTAAAAGGTTTAAATCAAGTGAAAGTGAGACATGCAGCTGAACAAGAACCAAGAGAGGAAAAGTGAGAGGAGCTCAGAGCCACTCGGAGTGCAGCCTGACACTTTGAGCACATCTGAGCCCAAAGCTTCGAGCTGATTGCTGACTAAGCACAAGGTCAACTAAATTTCTATTACCTCTAACTTGACACAATATGGCTTTCTTTTTTCTTTCTCCTTTCTGTCACAAACAGAGAGAAACAGAGGGAACTTTCTTCTGAAGCCATTGTACTTAAAACAGAAGCGATTCCTTTGGGCTTGCCTACAATCGCCTCAGTCAGCCGACTCAGGCTGGATTTCAGGTTGAAACTCTGCTGAGCTCCCCACTTTTTGGCCAACCATTACCTGAAGCTTTTGTACAAATTGCCCATGTCACACCTGGTCATACTTCTCGTCTGTATCAGCGCAGTGCAGCAGTTCTGCACTGGGGAAATAAATGTGGCAATGCAGAGGAGGGCGAAGGCAGAAGTTGGCACATGTTGCATCAATCTCCCGTCACAGCGACTCGGGTTGGCCTCCGCGGCCCAGGAAGAGAAGCATGTGGACACGCAGCGAGGGGGGAAAGCATGTCCATTAACACGGAAACAATTACAACCAGGCTCAGAAGAATAATTGGCAATGCTGCAGAATTTTAATTTCTTAGAAAGCTTTCCTGACAGAAGCTCACCTTAAAACCTGGCAGGCCAGAGAAATGGAAGCAGGAAACACGACTAACGAGGCTTTTAATCAGCAGGAGTTTACAGGAAATCCACATCAGCTAATGAGTGGACTGGAGGTCAGGATGCAGGTACAGAGGCTCGGTGGGAACGTTAGAGCAACAGAGAGCTGCTTTAAAGTCTGTTTAACTCTAGATCTGGATCGCTTTTTGATTTGAATTTTAAAGCATCAAATTAGAAACGGCTGATGGAAACGACAAAATCTGAAAAAACTTCCTCAATTTTGCAAAAATGTTTTTACACTTGAGGTGGTTTTTAGGTTTTCTAAAAAGAGTTAATGTACCAAAGAGAAGATGAAAACATAAATACTATTCAGATATTCTGACGTAGCGAACGCTCCCATCCACTGTGAGTCTGTGCCTTACCAGAGCCTCCAAACTGAGAAGTCCAAACCTTCATCCAGTAAATTTTGAGTGAAGAAAAAAGGAAAATGCAAATTAAGCGTGTTTCTATCAACTGGTTTAGAGCAAAACTTCTCCAGATGTTGACGCTACGCATGGCTGCAATAAACAGGAAGTGGAGGCCGGCACTAGCATGAGCCCATCTCAGAAAAATAGAGACGCCTCCACTTCAAGATGGACGTCTAGTGCCTCTGGTAAGGCAGAGACCCACCGTGGATGGGAGCGTTCCTTATTCAGTAAACCTGTTACTGTTTCCATGTTAGTGAATTAACTCTTTTTCAGAAAAGTGGACCAGTGTAAAAATGTTTTTATGGAAATGTTGTCATTTTGTTGTTTCCATCAAACTTTTCTTATGTGATGTTTCAAAATGTGGATAAACAGAAGTTGATGGAAACACGGCTAACATGGAGCAGAACCTCAGAGGAAAGTTTCCAGCACCCTGATGGATCCGTACCATGAAGAATCAGGAAACAGTTCAACCTGGAACTAAACATCTGACTATAAAGCGTTTAGATTTGATCACCAACTTACTCAGAATCAGAGGAATCTGATCCTGCCTGATTTCTGTGACGTTCAGGTCTAAAAGAGGCTCAGAAACTGAACAAAGCTCCAACGTTCAACTTAACAGCAACAGTGAGCAGCGCGGAGAGACGCGTCCTGAACTGGAGGACGGAAATAGATCGTTTGTTCTGCCAATATTTGGCAGGAGCAGAAAATGTGTCTGAATAACAGACACTTAAAGAAACACACATCCAGAGCCAGTGGCACCGCTGGGTGTGACATTGAATAAATGATCAAGCCTGAGTAACAACACAGACTATAAAACCTCCTTATCATAATAAGATGCACAAGCCTCTTTGGATCAACTGAAAACAATGACTGTAATTAACAGGAGAGGAAACATTTTTCTCTTGCTTCACAGCACATCGTCCTGCTCCTCTTGGCTCCTGTAAGGAGTGTTTTAATTATAGTCTGGCACCGTGCATGAGTAAAGACGCTGCCGCAGCCGCTGCTGCAGCCACAGCCGCAGACGCTGCCGCAGCCACAGACGCTGCTGCAGCCGCAGCCACAGACGCTGCCGCAGACGCAGACGTTGCCACAGCCGCAGACGCTGCCGCAGACGCAGACGTTGCCACAGCCGCAGACGTTGCTGCAGACGTTGCCGTCTCTAACCCACACTTAACCCTTCGCTCCGACCCGACTCTCCTCAGCAGCCGACACAAAAACCCGATCAGCCTCTAATCAGCCTCTCCACATCAGAACCAGGACAGGAGCAGTTCAGGCTGTTTGGGTTCAGAACCAACTTGTCATGAATGGGTGTGGTGAGGTGAGGCAAAACGCTAGGAGACCCAGGTTGAAGATGGTTTTAATGATTATTTTACAGCGACACAGTCCAAAACCAAGGCAGCACTGACGAGCAGAATCCAGGGCTGGACTCAGGTAGCGCAAGGCACAGAATGGACACACTGAAGCATAGAAACAACGACGTTAGACGAACCTAAGACGAGGACCCGACAAAGACGCTGACACACAGGTGAGACTAAATACACAAGAGGTAATCAGGGAACGAGACACACCTGGGAACAATCAAGGGGAGACGGGACAACAGGGAGACATAGAGACACAGAAAACACAGATCATGACACAACTAATATTCTTTAGCAAAGTTCATCACTGCTGCTGCCACAACGAGCCGTTATTTATCAACCGGAGAGATGGAGACCAGAATCCCTGGCAGCAAGCTGGTTCTGACCCGCTGGTTCTGATCTGTTGGTTCTGATCTGTTGGTTCTGATCTGCTGGTTCTGACCCGCTGGTTCTGATCTGTTGGTTCTGATCTGGTGGTTCTGACCCGCTGGTTCTGATCTGCTGGTTCTGACCCGCTGGTTCTGATCTGTTGGTTTTGATCTGTTGGTTCTGACCCGCTGGTTCTGACCCGCTGGTTCTGATCTGTTGGTTCTGATCTGCTGGTTCTGATCTGTTGGTTCTGATCTGTTGGTTCTGATCTGTTGGTTCTGACCCGTTCCCTTATAAACTTTGGTCCTGGTGGTTCTGGACGGATTTTTGCTCTTTTCTATTTTCAGACTGTTGCTTTGATGCGTAACCGTGGCAACAAGGTGTTGTTTTTGCAGCTGGGATATGATTAGCATCTCCAGAGCTCAGGTAACAGCTGAACTTTGACCCCAGAGGAGCTGAATTAGTAACTTAGTGGATGCAGATGGAGGAGGAGGAATTCAAACCGTTTCTTGGACGAAGAGCGGCAAAAGCAAAGGAGGTGGATCAGCATCGCGGACAGGCCACATAGGAGCTGTTAGCATGTTAGCATGTCTAATGACGGTCATCAGACTGTCACTGAACAGTTTATTCAACGCTAAAGTTTGGAAGAAAACCCAAAACATTTATTCCAACCTTAAATCTGTTTCCATGACAAACTGAAGAAAAGTTGGGAAACGTCTGAACTCTAATTAACCTGATATGAAGCAAACAGAAATGATTTCATTAATCCTGACTTCAAACAGGAAAAGCTTCGTCTGATTTCATATCAGGCAGAGATCAAAATTATTGTGTTTTTTATCTTTATTGCACATTAAGTAAAAATATAAACTCTGATTCAACAAAGTATCTGACTGTGTGTTTGATGTTGCAGAATAACTGGTTCCCAGGATCCACAGCCACTTTTTAAACAAACTAAGATTATTTTACTCTGATATTTAATTTCTCTTTAGGATTATTGAAATATTCTAGAGCTGAACTGATCTGGATTCCCATCCAGCTGAATAGTGTGGAAATGTTTCAGGTGGCAGATGGAGGCCAAATATGAAAATGATTGTTTAATAAATGTTTTAGGAAGAGCTGCAGACGGAACCAGCTGGAAGGACAGATTTAAAAGATGATTTTAAAATTCATTACATTTCACTGCACAGTCAGATTAAAACGTCTTAAATATTGAGTTATATTTATAGCTGCATATGGAGGGTAGGGCATTGGAAGATGTAAGCAGAGAGCATCTCACCAAATATTAAAACCAGAAATGAGAAAACGATGTTTGAGTCAAATGGAAGAAACCGACGGAGCTGGACTGCAGAGGGACGAAGTCACTGGAGTTTAACTCAGGTTAAAACGTTTCTGGGACAAAAATAAGAAACTAATTCAGCCGACATTTGCAAACCAAACAGATAAAATGTGTAAATTGAATTATCCATTAAAATCACAGTTTTCTGGTTTCTGCTGTGATGAATTTGTCTGGAGAACAGCGACCACTGCAGCTCAGGTCCTGCACTTGGTGGCTCCATTTCCCACCAGGCATCAATTATTTCAGTGTAAACAGTCATTTATAAAGTGATAAGTCGTGTCAGTGAAAATGAGAGCTAATTAGATTAGCCAAACTTTCCTATTGATTCTGTATCTGCTCGTCTCTCTGCAGCTCGTCGAACTGGCAGCCGGAGGAGTTTAGCAAACGTCAGAATAAACTTCCTGACTCAGCTGTTTTTCTCCTCTGCCTGGTGACTAAAAGAAAAATAAACACTGAAAAAGTTTCCAAAGTATTTCACTTTTCTCCCTTTAAAGTGTCACTTTGAGAGCTGTCTGTCTGTTTCAGCTTTCATTCAAAGAGTTCTGCTGAACTGCAGCCATGAAGAGGAATCAAAACTCCTTCAGCAGAAATGAGACAAATCCCTCAAAGCTCCATGGTTTGGCCTAAATACTCAGCCGGATTAAAACTGCTCATTTCTGCTGCAATAATTATGTGACTGGATATTATGACAGACGTAACAATCTGGGGTCAGTTTAATGGAGAGAGCTCAAGAGGTACTTAAAAAGAGATTTTCTCTGCCGAGATGAATAAGACAAATTAAAAACTTCACTCCACTTTCTCTGCTCTGAACACCAGATTATGGATTATTATTGAAGCACATTATTGGTCCTATCACAGAAGCTACAGTTGGTGAATGAACACCAGGACTGGTCTCCAGTCCATCAGGGGGCGACAGAGAGACAAACGGGACAGACAACCATCCACACACTGAGCGGCCCGACGAGGACAGAACGAAGTCGGACTATCGATGCGAGGTCACGAGGTTTCAAGACGTTCGTTTTCATAAATCCTTCACAGTCAGTGAAACCGTCCAGCTGCAGTGACGTCATGATGTTTGGTCAGAGCGCCGGCGGCCATCTTTACTGCCGTAAACAGAGCGCCGGCGGCCATCTTTACTGCCGTAAACAGAGCGCTGGCGGCCATCTTTACTGCCGTAAACAGAGCGCCGGCGGACATCTTTACTGCCGTAAACAGAGCGCCGGCGACCATCTTTACTGCCGTAAACAGAGCGCCGGCGGCCATCTTTACTGCCGTAAACAGAGCGCCGGCGGCCATCTTTACTGCCGTAAACAGAGCGCCGGCGGCCATCTTTACTGACTTATACAGAGCGCCAGCGGCCATCTTTACTGCCGTAAACAAAGTGCCGGGTGGCCATCTTTACTGCCGTAAACAGAGCGCCGGGTGGCCATCTTTACTGCCGTAAACAGAGCGCCGGGCGGCCATCTTTACTGCCGTAAACAGAGCGCTGGGTGGCCATCTTTACTGCCGTAAACAGAGCGCCGGGCGGCCATCTTTACTGCCGTAAACAGAGCGCTGGGTGTCCATCTTTACTGCCGTAAACAGAGCGCTGGGTGGCCATCTTTACTGCCATAAACAAAGTGCCGGCGGCCATCTTTACTGCCGTAAACAGAGCGCCGGGCGGCCATCTTTACTGCTGTAAACAGAACGCCGGCGGCCATCTTTACTGCTGTAAACAGAGCGCCGGCGGCCATCTTTACTGCTGTAAACAGAGCGCCGGCGGCCATCTTTACTGACTTATACAGAGCGCCGGCGGCCATCTTTACTGACTTATACAGAGCGCCAGCGGCCATCTTTACTGCCGTAAACAAAGTGCCGGCAGCCATCTTTACTGCCGTAAACAGAGTGCTGGGTGGCCATCTTTACTGCCGTAAACAGAGCGCCGGCGGCCATCTTTACTGCCGTAAACAAAGTGCCGGCGGCCATCTTTACTGCCGTAAACAGAGCGCCGGGCGGCCATCTTTACTGCTGTAAACAGAGCTCCGGCGGCCATCTTTACTGCCGTAAACAGAGCGCCGGGCGGCCATCTTTACTGACGTAAACAGAGCGCCGGCGGCCATCTTTACTGACGTAAACAGAGCGCCGGGCGGCCATCTTTACTGACATAAACAGAGCGCCTCGCTTTACCTCTCATAATTCAATGCAACACATATTATCATAATCTCACACAAACCATAATTCTGACACAGAATGAAGATTCTGCAGCCTAACTCTGACTCCTGAGGGACACCACAAGGATTTTTCAAACATGCTGAAGAGAAACTGCCCAACATGTCACATTCTCCATCCAATCATTTCCTTCATCCTGAAACCATTGTGCTTCCTAACGTTACATTGTGATTAACGATGTCAGAATCGATTGTAAAATCAATGAAAACTTGGATTATCTCCCACCAACGTACCCATAACAACTGTAGCACAAAACATAGAAAGGTTCAACGGGTGTAAATACTTTTTCAGTCCACACTGACTTTTGATTAGTCATTTCCTAGTTCTGTGGAAACATTAATAAAATCACAGTATTTCTGAGCTCAAAGCGTCGCTCTAATACTATAAAGCATAACTGGAATAGAGCTGAGATCCTGAGAGTCAAGTGGTGAATTTTGATTTACCACCAGCTATGCTGAAATTCTGCTACAGCAGCATGAAAACGTCTTTCCTTCCTGTCTCCTCTGGAGCTTTAATCCCATCTGAAGGAGACGGAGAGCTGGAGAAGCTGCAGGCGTCACCGGAGCGTCCAGCTAACACCTGGTCACACAGCACACCTGGTCACTGCAGCCGTTATTCCTCACAACCACAGAAATGAGAAAACAGTGAGTTTGTTTCCGTCTGAACATCCTGGAACTATCAGAGAATATTTTCATGTTTCTGCACCATTTCAATGTCCAATGCGCTCCGATTCAGAGCTCTGAAAAATAAACATCAGCCCACCTGCTGTTTTCGCTCAATGAAATATTTCACATAAACAAACAAATGATAAAACCAAAAACCTGAGCAAAAACTGTTTTCATAAATTTAATTTATGAAGAATTCATCCGTTCTGGGTGAAGCAGTAATCACAGCCTGAACCTGCTGAACTGAACTTTGGAAGATTCTCTAGTAAATCAATCAAAATCCGGTCCAGACTTTGACTAGACCACAACTAAATCTTTATTTTGCTTGTTGAATGTAGATTAACTTTCTGCAGCCAGAGCAGAAAATCTTCCTCATTTAATGAGTCCCTGACCATGATACTGCCACCACCATGTTTGACTTCAGGCCTGATGTTTTTTGGGAATCCTTCTGGATCGATCAGGTTGTGTTGCTTTCTAAGGTCTTTGAACGACTTCCTGTTGAAATGATTGTTCATGCAGTAATTTAAATAAATGAAGTGAAACATATTTTATTTTAATTGATATTAACGTTATTGTAACGATCTGACACATTCAGGTTTTCTGCAGGTTCCCAGGTTGGGCGTTGGCTGCAGCGTTCTGTGGATCCTGACCAGCGGGTCAGACGGATCGTGTTCATGTCAAATGCTTCTGACCTTTTGACCCCAGGGGCCAGAGACATTTGGACGGACAGAAACCCAGACCGGCTGCCCGGCTTCAGCTGAAACACGTCAACGCGAACCTGACTGCCAAAACACCAGGATGAGAAACAACAACAAATATATATTCATATATTCTGAAGAAAAGACAAGAACCCCTGGAAGTCAGGAGACTTTTAACAGAAACAAAATGTTCTTATTTTTCAGATCTTTAAATTGTTTTTTGTCTCACGTTTGATGGAGGATCAGCTGTTGGGTCGCTATGACGACGGGTGTCACATGAAACCTGCAGAACCAGGCGTGCTTCACATGATTTCATAATTATGTCCAGATCATTAATCTTTAATGCTGTTTATTTAAAGGGCCAGCCACACAATTAGCATGAATACTTCAGTCTGCATGTAAATGAGCCACATTTAGCCACACAGGCTCATTTCTATCTGCAGTTCTTCTCAGGCTCATCTTATAAAATCCACATCACTAATGAAATAAGGCAAAAGAACATTGAAAATTAATCTCAAACCAGAGAGATAATCATTTATGTAAATGAAGAACATGATCTGATATTATTCATAAAGAGCTTTAAAAGAGTCTTTTAGGTTCTTATGATAAAACCAGGAAACATTAGAGACTGAGGATCAGTGCAGCACTTACATCCTTCTGACGTACTTCATAATGTGTAATTAAAATAAAAACAACTTTAACAGTAAAAGTGTGAGAGGATTGGAGAGCAGCAGCCTGTTAGCGGCTGGAGGCCGAGGCGACAACAAGCTGCCAACGAAAGCAAAACTAAAACTGTCTGACATTTTGTTAAGGACAACTTTCCCCTAAAATCACCGCTGCTTCAAAGCTGCAGAAGGTCTCTTTATTTTCCCCTGAGAGTCTCTCTAATAAAACCGACAGACAGGAACGTTTCACACTTTGGTTTGAAACAAAGTGACTCTTCAGCAGTTCATCATGTGGAGCAATAAAAACCAACCAGGAGCCAAACTGGTGGTTTTCTGATCAGCCGTAAAGCTTTCTGTCCACGTTTCGCTGCTTCTGCTTTTAATAGGAAAATAAACGCAGCTCATCGGCAGTGTTGTCATGGCAACGATTATTTTTCCAAAATTAGAAAAATTACAGCTCACGTTAATTTATTCAAGGAATTTCCTACAAAACAATTTAAATTTAAACGCCTTGAGGCCATGATTCCAACTGCATTTATGGGAAATATTGCTTTAAATATATTTGCTCATAACTTTATTAATTTAGGGCAGAATTGCTTCTGTTCAGTCTGATCAGCAAACTTAAACCATTTACTGTGGAAATACAGCAATGCATTCTGGGTACAGGATAAACATCACAGTGGAGAACCTGAGGAGAGGAAACGGATCGGTTTTCACCACTTCAAAATAAGAGCATGAATATAAACGACAGATGTTGAACTTTATTAAACTGCAAGTTTACAAAAAAAAGTAAATTCCTGGATTAATTACAATTAATCAAGAAAAATTTATTTAGAGGAAGCTAAATTCGTTAAATGTTTCCAAAGTTTGCAAAAACGCTAAAGCGCTAAACAAAGCTAATCTGCTAATGTTAGCGCATTAGCAGCAGTGTGTTCACCTCTGAGGAAGAGATGATTTGGTATTTAGTTTTAATAACAGCATAAATATTTATTCTGCTGTGTTAGTTTACTTAACCTGGAACTGACAGCAGCTCTGGCTTAGTTAAAGTAACGAGCTGATCACACAGTTTAGAAACTATTTTTATTCTTAGAACCTATTAATCACTTATAAATTTAATGTTTCTTTAGCTTTCATGGGGAAAACACTGGGAAATGTTAGTTTGTTCCACCTGCTCAGAAAACAGCCGTTGCTGTGAAAAAGCAGCTTTTACTGGAGCGGAGAGATTTGATTTTATTAGCATATGAAGCAGTGGGAGCAGAAACAAGCCTCTGATGGCTCTTATGTTCTCCATGGTTTATATCATCGCTGTTTGCTTTCTTAATGCTGCATTTCAGGCCCAAGACTCTAAAACAGAGAAGAGCTTCATAAAGTGAACATAAAGTAGGCCTGAAAGCCAATGAATGCAGTCATTAGTCTCTCATCTTGTAGAGTGGCAGCGCGGTGTGTAAGTACACATGCTACGGGGCCGACTGGCAGGAGAAACACAACGATGTTATTGTAGCTCACAGAGCATCTAATGGTCTTCCTGTTGTGATGAAGGTGAGGTTGAAATCAGAGCTGCTTCTGTAACCCAGTTAAAGTTAATGAGCTGAAACTCTGAGACGTTTCTGTGAAGAGCCTGGATCGGCTTCAGCCACAGAAACCGGAGATGCAACAGCAAACAGGTGAATCATGCAAGCAGGTAAATACATGGAATAAAAATATTAAATCCTTTCGATGTGACTAACACCTGTGGCTCAGTTTGTTTTACCTCCCAAATAAATATAAAGAACAACAAATGACAAGAGAACAGACTTCACTTAAACATCTCTAATGTTCCCAAACACTGAGGAACAGGGAAACCCGTCTGTCCCTCTGTCAGTCTGTCCCTCCGTCAGCCTGTCCCTCTGTCAGTCTGTCCCTCCGTCAGTCTGACCCTCTGTCAGTCTGTACCGCTGTCAGTCTGTCCCTCTGTCAGTCTGTCCCTCCGTCAGTCTGTCCCTCCGTCAGTCTGTCCCTTTGTCAGTCTGACCCTCTGTCAGTCTGTCCCTCTGTCAGTCAGTCTGTCCCTCCGTCAGCCTGTCCCTCTGTCAGTTAGTCTGTCCCTCCGTCAGTCTGTCCCTCTGTCAGTCAGTCTGTCCCTCCGTCAGCCTGTCCCTCTGTCAGTTAGTCTGTCCCTCCGTCAGTCAGTCTGTCCCTCCGTCAGTCAGTCTGTCCCTCCGTCAGTCAGTCTGTCCCTCCCTCTGTCAGTCTGTCCCTCCGTCAGTCAGTCTGTCCCTCCGTCAGTCAGTCTGTCCCTCCGTCAGTCAGTCCCTCCATCTGTCCCACCGTCCTGTCAAACGTCTCTTCCTCCATCCCACCATCGCTCCTCAACAAGATCCTCCATCTCCTCTGACTGAGGCCAACTCCCAGCTGGAAGGAGAAACCACCTTCCTGAACTTCAGAACCATTTCCTGGGTCTCAGACCGGCTGACTCTCATCCATCCAGCAGAACCGCAGCGACCTGGTTTGGACTGTCGGTTCACTTTCAGCAGGTCAAGAGGCGGCCCGCACTGGGAACGGGCTGCACTTTGTGCCAACAATGTGAACACAGCTCTTATTAAAATAATATTTAAAGCAAAATCAAATCCCTTTAACACATCATGCAGATTCCATAAATCCATCAGAAAATGAGAGGATCAGGAGATTATCCCAATTTAGGCACCAAACATGTTGCTAATCTTTACCTGAACTCAAACAAAGTCCAGGAGCCATTGTGTCACAATGAATGTTTGACTTTTAAAGCTTTAATGTACCAGACCAGGCTACGAGTTTGTTTTGAGCTCTAGCTGATTGTTTTCTGCGTCAGTGCATGAAGTCAGCGCCTCTAAGCGTGTTAGAGGAATCTTACCTGATGCTCTGTGTCTCCAGTATGTCTGGGTCTGAGGCGTTGAGTGATGCCACGAAGCTACCCACTGGGATGTTCTCCATCCTGGTGACTACCAGGGGGTCTGGGAAGAAGACGGGTCCCTCGTTGATGTCCTCCACTGTGACGTGGACGGTTGCTGTGGAGCTGGAACCGTAGCCAACGTCGGGAACCAAAGGATCCTCGTTCTCCACTCTGATGAGAAGCGTGTGGAACGCCGTGGTCTCGTAGTCCAGAGGCTGAAGAGGAGAAACGACGAGGTTGAAACGACGAGGTTTGGTTATCCGTGAGTTCAGAAATGCTGGAGTAGTCTCACCTTGACCACTGACAGCATTCCTTCGTTGTTGTCTGGGTTGGTTTGGACCTCAAAGCTCTGTTTGGGATCTCCGCTGATGATGGAGTACATGGCTCGCCACGCGCCAGTGGCCGGGTCGTCCCGGTCGTCCACCGTCAGGTTGACCACGACGCCTCGGGAGCCTTCATGCACACGAGCCTCAAACTGACGAGAGAACCAGACAGACGAACATGAGGGAGGGGAAAACCACCAGCAAACTCTACTGGACCTGGAAGGGTTGGTTCTGGTAAAGACGCTGCTGGCTGGAACACAAATGTCAGAACTAAAGACGGATTTCAACAATATGAAAAATGGCATTTTAGAGAATATTACATAGTGAAGAGAAATGCTGGAATAAATCAAAGATTATTTTAAAATTCTTCCTCACAGAAGAAACAGCCACAAAATGTTCATTTCATCTGGATGAAAAAATGAAGCTGAAATGACGTGAATCAGACGGGACAGTGTGTGTTTATTTCAGTTACACAGTGTGTGTGTGTGTGTTTATTTCAGTTACACAGTGTGTGTGTGTGTGTTTATTTCAGTTACACAGTGTGTGTGTGTGTGTGTGTGTTTATTTCAGTTACACAGTGTGTGTTTATTTCAGTTACACAGTGTGTGTGTGTGTTTATTTCAGTTACACAGTGTGTGTGTGTGTGTGTGTGTGTTTATTTCAGTTACACAGTGTGTGTGTGTGTGTGTTTATTTCAGTTACACAGTGTGTGTGTTGGGATGACGTGTGTAGAAAGTTAATGAAAAACTAAGTATTATTTTTTTACCATCTTAGTCTGAATGTAAAATGCTGTGTGAAACTCATGATTCCCTGGCAGCAGAGTTGGATGCATTTAGCATGCTGAGGTGAGTAAAACCTGATCAGTGCAGACAGAATATCTCCATAGCATAACATTAGATTGAGGAATAATATCATTAGATCATTAAGATGATTTTTGTAGCTCATAAACATATTTGTGTAATCCAATCAGTGACGTACACTAGATGAGCTTATATAAAGGTTTGTAAAACCCAGCTTTTATTTTGATAGTCCACTTCTGGTTACCAGCAGGTGAATTTGAATATTAGTTGTGAGATTAATATTTAGTTAAATATTTGGACTGAAACTGTGACATTTCTAAATGAGTTAATACGGTGATTTTGAAAAAGGAACCTCATTTTTCTCTTTCATGACTAAATAATCACAATTATTGTGTTAATTTCGGACTGTAACCGTGGCGACAGCAGAGCACTGCTGTTTACAAGCCTTAGCTTGATGAAAGCAGCTGCTAATCAGGAAACTTTGGATGATTTGGACCAGAGGAAAACATTAATATTTCATGGAGAGAATAATGACCTCATTCAGAAACCTGACTGCTTGACAGGCATGTTTTGACTTTTTACATTACTTGTACATATTTAGCTTTTTTTGTGGGAGATGAGGAATTGTTCAGACTTTCTTCTTTAAGCTACAGACTTGTCTGAATGTCAAACCTTAATAGACAGAGAGAAAAATGGAATATATGTGAGATTTTCTGGAGTCAAATCCAAGAAAAGCCTTCAGTGTAGCTTTAATTCCCTGGACAATACACACATCAACCCACAGCTAAATAAACAACTATTCACACCCAGAGTCCTTGCAGTGCATCTCATTTATTGTTCAGTGTCAATCACTTCCCACCTGCTGCTCGTTGTTGGCGGCGCCTCAGATTTCTATCGACGCGATCTGCCAGGTTCCTGCTAAACACCACATTGTGATCAGACGCAAGCAATTCTGTCTGCATGTGTGTGTGTGTGTGTGTGTCAGAGCCATTATTGTGTCAGAGCTTACAGCATAATCTTTCAGACACAGAACAGTCTGTTTAAGGATGGCGCTGGTCCGGCCCAGATTACTGTCTCCTGTCACCCACAGCATTGTTGTTCCACAGATTACCCTCTCACTGCTTTACACTTCCTTGCTCTGTGCATTTATCTGAAGAGAGACGAACATTGATTTCTCCTCTTCTCTTCCTTTGCCACCTTCCCTATTCATCGAAAGCTTGTTAAGAATCACTCTGAGCCACTTTGAGACATTTAGGCCAGAGGATGGAGCGTGTCGTCCCTCAGCGGAGGAGCCGGCGCTCATTCCAACGAGCTGGACGCTCGTTGGGCCTTTTGTCCTGCAGGCCTGTGGCAGTTCTGCTCTACAGCAGAATCTGTTGAAGCATTTAAAAACACACTGCTAAAGCAGGAACCAGCATGGAGGCAGAACATCCTGCAGTGGGCTGACGTCAAACATTACAAGCTGTAATTTGGTTATTTAGAAGAGAACAAAATGGAGGTTCACTCTTCAAATTCATATTTTCATGTTATTTATCAATTTATGAATATTTTATTAACAAGATAAATAATTAGCTAATTTTCAAATTCACTACCTGATAAGCAGAACTGAACTACCAAAATAAAAGCTGAGTCTCCTGAACACCAACTCCTGCTTTCAAATCGCTTCATGTCACTTCGTCACCATCGTTTCTTTTCCTCAACCAACGACGAGTCGCTTCGGTGCTAACAGACGTTTATCGATGGATCTACAGAAACAGGATGGATCAGCATCAAAGGATTCAATCTCAGCTTTTATTTTGATAGTCCAGTTCTGCTGATCAGGAAGTGAATTTGAATATTAGCTCAATATTCAGCTGAGAGCTAAACTGTAAATGTTTAACTTTATAAACTCCTCCCATTATTTAGTGGGTTTGCAGCAGTGGAAGCCATTGTGAGTTTTTAACAATGGCAGCAAAATGCTTCACATGCCACAGCTGTATTCCCCTCTGAGCCTCAAACAGAATGTGTGAGGCTCACACACGCCCGCACGCCCACACACACACACACACACACACACACACACACACACACACACACACTCCAGCAGCTTCCCGACCACAGACGGCCAGCCTGGTTTAATCATGCGGGGCAGCCATGCGGACGGAGCGAACCTGCATTCTGTGTGCTGCAGCCTCTGAGCCTCTGCCCTGCTGCTGATAAGGCCCCAATTCCTCCTGCAGCACAAAGCGCCCAGTCACCTGAAAGACTGGGAGGAAATGACTAACCACTAATCACAGCACCTGGCCTGAAATGACTTGAACACATTAAGGAGAGAAGAAAGAGCTGGCTGGTCGAGTTCGGAGGCAGGACTGGAGCTTTTGGATCGACTTTTATCGCCGGTTTGGTTTGTTTGCAACGAGAAGGCAGAAAACGACAGCAATGGCTTCAAGCAAGGAGAGGAATCTGAATCGACTTCCATTCATATCAGCCTCTTCGTTTCTCCCTGACCCGACATTAACCGGGTCCTAGGATCCACCGCGACCTGGACCCACTTCCACCGAACCCCCGACCCGGACAGGGGGGGCCGGTGAATGAGGGTTAAACGAGGCAGCATGACACACACACACACACACACACACACACACGCACACACACACACGCACCCACACACACACACACACACACACACACACACGCACACACACACACGCACACACACACACAAACACACACACACACATCACAGAGTTTTGGGAATCCTATTCATTACAAATAAATCAGAAAATTGGATGTAAGTGAGTTTAAAATCTGTTTCAGTGACATAAATGCAGAGATGGTTGTAGTACCTAAAAATTGTAGAACTACTTCAACATATTTTTATTCAAGTAAAAGTAAAAAACTTACACAAAGAAAGAGTAAAGAAAATAATTGCTAAAAGGTCTAGTCAAGTACTGAGCAACGCCAATCATTTAATATTCAAGAATCGCATCATCAGAGGGACCAAATCATAAAATTATGTGGAAATGTTGGTATTTTAAGGATCAAAATCAAAATAATTCATATGAATAATTACAAAATAACAAAATCAGACAAATCAGTTTCAATAAAACCGTGTGAAGCGTTTAAAAAACTGCAGGTGTGTGTTTGTGTCTGGTGAAGTTTTGGTTAAAACATGTTTGTTTCTCATTCAGCGGGTAGAAAATCCAGAAATATTATTTAAGTAAGAGTAGCAGCAAAAAGTACAACGCAGTAAAAATACTCTTAAAAGTATTTTTTTCCATAAAGTTACTCACTTAATGCAACTAGTTACTGTGTAAACGTGTTGTACAATATTTATTCTGATTAAATGCTGTATACTGTTATTCTTCAGTGCAATAAATCAATCATTTATGGGAACAAGGTGTGTAAAATAAAATAAAATTGAATTTAACAAACATAAAAAATCCTGAGTAAGTTAAAGCCTATAAATAAAGTAAGAAAAAATAAATCTAATAAACCAAAAGTAAGTATAAATAAAGTAAGCTACATTGTGTGTTTTATTTGCGAAATAAAATAATCTGTATAATTGAAATCTTTAATTTCTCAACTCTAATCTGTGGACAAGTTTCTCATTTTCCATCAGCTATTTTACTGATTACAACAAAAATGTTGCTGGAGATAAAAACTACTTAAAGTCTGGATGTGTTTGAAATACATTTTCTCTAACATCTTATTTTTAATAAACTGATCAGACAGGAAAGTGTTGAGGAGTAAAAACAAACATTCAGCTTCATATCAAAACCGTTTACTGTCAATAAAACATCTGATAAATAAAAATAGATTAAAACGTGTCAGGATATAAAACTTCTCACTTCCATCTAAAATCCAAAACTATATCCATCCACGTCTCAAAAAGGTCAAAAACTGATGATTCATTTCAATTGAGAGAAAAATAACCCAAAATATTACAAAATCGTAAACAGTTAAGTCATTTTAGACTCACAAATCTGATTGTAAAAGTGAAATTTATGTTTTCTAACTTTTGATTTAGTTAAATTATTAGAAATAATTTAACTCTGTAGAATGCGCAGCATTAAAGAAGTTATACTTTAATGCTCTGATTATTCTCCATATTACATAAGCTGGTCATCTGCTTTCAAAACATCTTTAAAATTAACTTGTACAGTTTATGAACAAGAGTTAAATGAGTTAGATTAAAATAAAAAAATCGTAAAATAATTTTCACTTGAAAAACATGAGCGACTTATTTGGGACAAAATCTTAAAGTGTTTTGATTCTGTCTTGGTTTATAAAATATTTCATGGTATTGTTTATAAATATAAATGTCTATAAATTTGAGAAACTATTTTATTACATTTTATTTTGTATGTAATTTTACTGATGTTGAGTATATTGTGTAATAAGTTTCTGGGATGAATAAAGTTCAACTTATATTATCATAAATAAAAGAAGAAAAACTAAAATTCCCTGATCAACAGATAAATGTGTAACTTGGTTCCCATTCAGGTTTTCTCTCCAGAGTTACAAAGGGTCAAAGGTCAGGCAAATGTTTTAATAAAGTTCATGTTCAGAGGCAGCCAATCAGCTTCTGCAGGCCGACCCAGGCCAGCCGTTTGATTGATGAAAAGTAATCTGAGTATCTCTGCCTCCAGCAGCAGATTCAGCTGATTCCTCCCCAGATGGAGGTGAAGAGCGTCCGGCCATCAGGCCTGGCAGAGCGACGCACAGCTGGCGGCTTTGGAAAATCACCTGAAATTCCATCCCACAGAAATGGCCTCTTGTTCCTCTAATCTGCTTTTCAGTGAAAACCCAACAAACAAAACCCTCCATGTTCCATCCTGACTCCACAGTGTCAGATATATCCCAGCACCTGAATTCTGGCAAGCAGCAGGAACACGTGTTCAAAAGTAGATGTAGATGGAGTTATTTCCTGGTGGATGCTGTCAGGTCGGGTTATGAATACAGATGGCGGCAGTGAAAGGCAGCTGAGCAGCTGTTCGTTTGTCCTAATGGAAACTACTTTGTGACACGTCCCTGCTGCCCCAAACATTTTCCCTGACAGGAACACACAATGTAAGGACCCATCACATTAAATTCCTCTGAAAAGATGTTTGGACAAGATATTTACCGTCTGTCTTCCTGAGTTACCTTGTTCTAACCGTCTCTCTCTCTCTCTCCGTCTGTCCTGACGAGTTTCTACCAGCGTCAGCGGAAAGTCAGAGAAGAAGAAAACCTCTCAGATGCTTCAGCTTCGAAAAATAATGCAACACAATTTCCAACCTTTCATTCTGCATGATGGAGTCACAGACATGTTTATGGTTTTTCCTTTAGAGCGCTGGGTGGTTGTCAAGGTTACCAGTTTGCAGATAAAACTTTCTCTGATTTTCTGCTGTCCTCTTCAAGGTGGAGTCCCACAGGGTTCAGTTTTAGGCCCCATTCTGCTCTTCTCTTCTTTCCATCACTATGCGGATGGCAAGAGATGGAGTGTTTCTCAGTAGACTGTCCAAAAGTTTGATCACTTTTTTATTTATTTAAAAAGCAAAAACAGAAGTGATGCGCTTTAGTGGCACTTGTGTGTGGTGTGTTATGAGAGCCGTTGCTGTTAGCCGTTAGCTTCCTGTTTATCAGCTGCCTTCGTCTGCTGACCGTCTGCTGACCGTCTGCTGACCATCTGCTGACCATGCTGTCTCTCTGAGCAACTTTGCAATCCATCCAGAGCGCTGCGCTGCGGCGGCCATCTTCACTGCCGTAAACAGAGCGCTGCGCTGCGGCGGCCATCTTCACTGCCGTAAATAGAGCACTGCGGCGGCCATCTTCACTGCTGTAAATAGAGCGCTGCGCTGCGGCGGCCATCTTCACTGGTACAGAGAGATGGCTGCTGCTGCATCTACGGCTACGTTCTTTTTCTGCAGGCCACAAACCGTTCACACAGAAGTTTGGTTGCGGTTGCATTTAATTAGTAGCAGGAGCGACCATGCAAAAAAAAAAAATAATTATAATAATAATTTCAGCAAAAGATTTGAACTGATCATCCAGACCTGATTTAAGAACGTAGAGTCGAGATAACAGATGTTAGACTGATCATCTCTAATCTGGTTGTTAAACTGATGCAGATTTTCAACTGAAAATATTTAAGTTAAGAATGATTTAATAATAAAATCCACAAATTAAACAAGAATCTGCATTTTTTAAAAGAAATCTTCATGTTTTAAGCAGCCTTTCTTTTCCTGAAGGAGGTTGGTTACATTATGTTTCTATTCCTGAAAGCAGAGCGAGTTTCTCTTCTCTCTGTCCTTTCAAACCCAACTAAAAACACAAACCTTCACTTTTCACCTTTTGGTCTTAATCCTGCATCCAGTGAAGGTGTCTGGAGATTTAATGAGCTTACCTGTTCACTCTTTCTTTATTTCAGCTGCTTCTGTGCAGCTTGTTTCCAAACACAGAGCTGTGATGAGCCTGACAGCTTTTACAACCTGACATGCCTCATGTTTCTCAGACAGACTTGAAATAAACAACAAGGCAGAAAAACAGAAGAAGCTCAGAGGATCTGCTAGCATCACAGTTTGAAACATCGCTCAATATGTTACATTAAAAATACATGAGCAGCAAACAACAGTTTGATCCCGTTAAAAAAATCATTCAGCTCTGAAGAACATGGTGGAATCAGACTGAATAAAACCGATAAATTATGCTTTGTTACTTAATAACAAAAATATTCAAAAATTTTAACAAATTTCAGTGGTAAAGTGAGAAACCACCACAGGAGATGTATTTACGATTTATGCATGAACTCAAAGGTATTATGTAGATTATGAACAATAAAAATCATCTGACTTTGATTATAAATGAGAAAATGTAAACAATTCATTTTTAAAATAATGAAAACGACAGAAGTAAAATATTTGAACATATTAGTTTTGATCATTACATAGATTTTTTTACGTGTTAAATTGGATTTTTTCTTCACACAAAAGTCTTGAACCAGAACCTTTGTATTTTGTTTCTGGTACACCCATAAATCTGACGCACAGGCTAAATCCGCTAACAGCAGCGATGGAAGCAGCTTCTCTTTTCCCACCGCGGTTTAATTTCTGCTTCCAAACGATCTGATTGGCTGCTGCAAAAGACTGTTCTTCTGTTGAAGTTGTGCTAAAAGGAGCTAGCCTGCCAGAAGCTATGCTACCTGGAAATAGCATCTATACATTAAAGTGTAGCAGCTAACACTAATGCTAGCGTCCACAGTCCACATAAAGAAGCTCCACGAATGATCAGAGAAACTCTGGAAAGACGAATGGATAGAAAAAGAACAGATTAAAAACTAGAAATATCTTTGATATTCAGCTTATATGTCTATTTAATTATTATCGCTGCAGTTCACCTTCCAAACAGTAGGTGATGTTACAGAGAAATCTAATAACACATTGCTGCACAGATGGCAGCAGAAGAATAAAAACTCATGAATCACAGCTGCATCAAAACTCTCACATCTCAATCTGAATGATTGCTTCATATTTCTGGTTATGATTTATGTCTCTTAGCTCAGAATTATTTTTCTTTTTTTTTTAGATCCACTCCAAAGTCACCAATTACCAACTTCTATAAAACAGTTTTTATGAAATGCGTTCAGTAGAAAACAAAGGCAGCGCTACATGCTCCTCAGAAACATGCTAACTGTTAAATCTAGAAACATACTAACTGTTAAATCTACAAACATGCTAACTGTTAAATCTAGAAACATGCTAACTGTTAAATCTACAAACATGCTAACTGTTAAATCTAGAAACATGCTAACTGTTAAATCTACAAACATGCTAACTGTTAAATCTACAAACATGCTAACTGTTAAATCTAGAAACATGCTAACTGTTAAATCTAGAAACATGCTAACTGTTAAATCTAGAAACATGCTAATTGCTAAATGTAGGCAGTGATCTTTACCTAGCGGGGATCAGTGGGCAGAGCTGGTGCATTAAAGGTCGTCTCTCATATTTCCTCAGAAAACTCTGAAGCTGTTTGTCTTTCCATCAGGGTTTCTGCAGAGACTCGGATCAGCAGCTGATGCCCTTCAGCCTGTTTATGCTACACAGTTGCTCTCTATCAAATGATGAAAGTGTACACATATCTAATTATGGATGATGAATAGCTGAACAAATTAAATAAAACTGAAAGTATGAGTGGATTTGATTCATTAGTTCTGTAACACAACAAGTGAAGTTAATTCTGAGTGAAAGTAAAAAATGACCAATTAAATCAGAAACAGCTTTCCTAAACGTCTTGAAGCTTGAGCATCTTTCAGAGATCTGCTCAAAAAATAAATACAAAAATGATTTCTATAAATCTCAGGAACAACAACGATTATTTAAATTATCGTGGTACAAAAATATAGATAAGACTGTTGAGTCTATAACAGGGGTGGGTAATCCTGGTCCTCGAGTGCCGGTGTCCTGCAACTCTTAGACGTCTCCCTGGTCCAACACACTTAAATCCAACAGCTGAATCACCTCCCAAGTGCAGTCAGGTTCTCCAGAGTCCTGCTAATGACCTCATTATTTGACTCAGGTGTGTTGAAGTAGAAACATCTAAAAGTTGCAGGAGTTGCCCTCCCCTGGTCTATAATCAACACTAAATGAACAAAAAATCTGCTTAACTAATACAGTTTGTGATAAGAATATCTCTTTGAAACTATGCAGTTCCAATCTACAGAGCAGATTAATTATGATGAATCGATTATTGAAATAATCGTCAACTAATTTAGGAATTAAAACGAGCCTAGCGCTAGCAGCAGAAATGGCTCCTGGTCTTCATCCAAAGACTAAAGAGAAATCCTCCAACACTAAAATCTGNTTGGTGCAGCGCCCCCACAGGCCAGGAGGGGAACAGGTTGGTTTGACTCAGAACCACAGCAGCTGGAGGTGGAGCAGATGTTCTGGTTCCAGTAGAACCGGGTCGACTGGACCCAGATCAGGGGGAAAACACCTTCAGTATAGGAACTGGGTCTTGTTGAGATTCAGATTGTTGTTTCTGTCCTTAGGATGAGCCGTTTCCTGCTATGTGGATTTGCAGTGTGTGCTGCTCGGGTTAAAACATCGTCCTCTCCAGTTTGCTTTTGAAAGACTCGAGTGAATCTCATGTAAAGCCTGGACTAATCCGTGACACCGTCAACAGGAATATCGCCCCCTGCAGGACAGATGGATCACTGCGACGTGTTTTCTCCTGGTCATCGTCCAAAAGAGGCTGCAGAGAAACTGAGAGGCTGAGAGATACAGAGCAAACCTGAGAGGCAAAAATAATGGAGTGAGTGAGAGTCCAGGGTGTTTGAGTGACAGGAGCGATAAGGTCCATCATGCCGTTGTTATGAGAAGCTGGGGGAAACAGCATATAAGCCCCGTCAGACATGCTGCAGAATTAACGGAGCCGGGAGCCGCGCTGCAGACCAGACCCAAGTGGAAATCAGGATATTGGTGGATAAGGAGGAATGAAATAACAGAAGGTGAGACGCCTAAAGGGGAAATGAGCCGGAGTTCAAACATCTGGGTTCTGGCTCTGAATCAGCCAAAATTCAAGCAACAGCTTTTCTGATTCAGGACAAAATCACAGAAAACCTGGAGGAAGAACGCAAAGTTAACAGGAATTAGCGGCGATTACAGATTTGTGAAAACCTGGCATAAAACACTCTGTGTAACGTTACGATAAACAGAGCTGATCTGTTTTCCCAGCCTGATAAGGAGAAAAGGATGTAACCAAACCTGGAAACAAAACGGAGCCGGAGCGGAAAACGAAACAGAAAATAACTGAAACTAAAACCTTGAAAACCTGCAGATTATGACAAGGAGTCTGTTCTGCTGGATGGGCAGAAAAATATTATTAACCTTATTCCTTTATATACTGTTTTTTAGCACTTTAAAACTCTATATATCTGTTGCTGCTGTTTCTCCTGAATTTCCCTCGGCAGAATAATAAAAGCTGTTTCTATTCTATTCTATTTTATTTTTTAAAGCCAGTTCCCTGGGTGAATTTCACACACAAACATTTTTTGTTTAAATATAAACTGATGTAATTTGATACAGTATGGAAACTTACACAATAATTTAAATACATTTTCTCTCTAGACGGTTGAATAGAAAAATGGTTTGTGCAAAAATCACTGGACACTGAATGATCCTCTGTTTAAAAGGTTTCCTGGCTCATCAGAGTGATGAGATGCTGCAGCTGCTGCTGCAGCGGCTGCATCACCTCCGGCCCCTCCAGCATGCTGACGGTCATCAGAAGATCCACAGCGGCTGAAGGTGGTCAGGGAGGGGGAGGAGCTTAAACGCCTCAACCTCTTGTTTTATAAAAGCTCCATTCCTCCACGCTGCTAAACGGATCTATTCCCAGTGAGAAATGAGAGCATTAATACGGACACGCTGCACTCTGCAAGGCCCTGCCGAGCCCTCTGAGCTGGAACATTTGACATCTGAGCTGCGCTCCTTACAAGCTCCCCTGACACCTCCATGCATCATAGGAGGGCTGCAGGGGGCGGCCGGCCAAACTGCCATGTGTCTTACAACGTGACAACAGCTGTGGGCATTTCCATTAAAAAACACAGCTCAAGTGTTACAGCTGCACCTCTGGGTGCCGGCGGTCTCTGGCTACCAGGCCTCATTCTTTCCTCACCTCCAGCACCAAAACGAAGGGATTAAGAGGGACAAGAAGAAAACAGCAAAATGGACAACTTTGGACAGATTTCACATGAGGCAGCACAAACTGGCAATAGCTGCCACTTTATACGAGTTATAATCCCAGACAGGCCTCTGGGGGAATCAGTTAGCTTGTTAGCATTGCACCTTTTCCTTTAGCTTCTGCTGACAGAACAAACTAGAACAACAAACACCGTTAGTCCAATTCCTGCTCAAACACGCCTCGATTCTGCTCATGTTCTGATCCGATCTCCAAACATGCAGCACAGACCGCAATGACCAAGAGTGACGCTTAAAGGTGAAGGCGTCCTTTCACTCCTCCAAGACTTTACGCATCAAACATGGGATTTCAGTAACATTCCAATAGTGTTCCTGCAGCGTTCCCACAACGTTCCAATAGTGTTCCCACAACATTCCAATAGTGTTCCCACAACGTTCCAATAGTGTTCCTGCAGCATTCCCACAACAATCACGTAGTGTCCCCCCAGCGTTCCCACAACATTCCCGTAGTGTTCCCTCAGCGTTTCCACAATGTTCATGTAGTGTCCCCTCAGCGTTCCCACAATGTTCCCTCAGCATTCCCACAACAATCACGTAGTGTCCCCTCAGCGTTTCCACAATGTTCCTGCAGCGTTCCCACAACGTTCCCGTAGTGTTCCCTCAGCGTTTCCACAATGTTCATGTAGTGTTCCCTCAGCGTTCCCAGAGTTCCCACAACATTCCCACAACGTTCATGCAGCGTTCCCACAACTTTCACGTAGTGTTCCCTCAGCGTTCCCGCAGAGATCCCACAACGTTCCAATAGTGTTCCTGCAGCATTCCCACAACAATCACGTAGTGTCCCCTCAGCGTTCCCACAATGTTCCCTCAGCATTCCCACAACATTCCCGTAGTGTTCCCTCAGCGTTTCCACAATGTTCCTGCAGCGTTCCCACAACGTTCCCGTAGTGTTCCCTCAGCGTTTCCACAATGTTCCTGCAGCGTTCCCACAACGTTCCCGTAGTGTTCCCTCAGCATTTCCACAATGTTCATGTAGTGTTCCCTCAGAGTTCCCACAACATTCCCACAACGTTCATGCGGCGCTCCCACAACGTTCACGTAGTGTTCCCTCAGCGTTCCCGCAGAGATCCCACAACGCTCCCGCAGCGTCCCCACAACGTTCCTGCAGTGTTCCCACAATGTTCCCGCGGCATTTCTACAATGTTCCCAAAGTGTTCCCATAGCGTTCCTGCAGTGTTCCCACAACGTTCCCTAAGCGTTTCTGCAACGTTCCCACAACGTTCCCGAAGTGTTCCCGCAGCGTTCCCGCAACGTTCCAACAGCGTTTCTGCAACGTTCCCGAAGTGTTCCCACAGTGTTCCTGCAGTGTTCCCACAACGTTCCCTAAGCGTTTCTACAACGTTCCCGTAGTGTTCCCTCAGTGTTTCCACAATGTTCCCTCAGCGTTCCCACAATGTTCACGTAGTGTTCCCACAGAGTTCCCACAACATTCCCGCAGCGTTCCCACAATGTTCTCACAGTGTTCCCATAACGTTCACGTAGTGTCTCTCAGCGTTCCCACAATGTTCCCACAACGTTCCCGCAGCGTTCCCACATCGCTCCTGCAGTGTTCCCTCAGCGTTCCCACAACGTTCCCGAAGTATTCCCGCAGCGCTGCTGCAGTGTTCCCTCAGCGTTCCTGCAGTGTTCCCACAACGTTCCCGCAGCGTTCCCGAAGTGTTCCCACAGCGTTCCCACAACGTTTCTACAATGTTCCCGAAGTGTTCCCACAGCGTTCCTGCAGTGTTCCCACAACGTTCCCGCAGCGTTCCCACAACGTTCCCGAAGTGTTCCCGCAACGTTCCCACAGCGTTTCTACAACGGTCCCGAAGTGTTCCCACAGTGTTCCCACAACGTTCCCGCAGCGTTCCCACAACGTTCCCGAAGTGTTCCCGCAGCGTTCCCGCAACGTTCCCGCAGCGTTTCTACAACGTTCCCGAAGTGTTCCCACAGTGTTCCTGTGGGAACGCAGTGTTCCCACAGCGTTCTCAAGTCATTTTTACCAAGCCACGTTTCGACTGAGTAAATTCACGTTAGATGACGTCGTCTCTGGTTTCTTTAGCACTTCTTTTCTGTCGGAGGATTTGTAACAGAGTGATACCTCTGTATTTTAAAGCTTTGCTGTCAGGAAATGTTTTGATGTTTTCAAACTCTTTTCAGGAATAAAAATAAAGTTCCTGTTATTAAACATGAACCCGTTTTAAAACAAAATGTTTCCAGCAGCTTGAATCTGAAAACAGGAAATAATTGTAGAATAACTCCAAATGATGGTCCAACACAGCTGATTCAGATTAAGATTAAGAGCATAAAAATCTGCTCTGATTTATCTGTGATTCTTAAATAATGGTGTATTTTCTGACAGAAATAAAAAATACATGCACAGGTGAGCCTGTGGTTAGCCAATCAGAAGCTTTCAAAGTCATGTGTGGTTTTATTTTACTCACAGTTGGAAACTGTATGTAAACTTCTGGTTTGAACTGCGCAGAGCTGCAGGTTTCAGTGGAATGAAGCCTCATCCTGTTCCTGGTCACCACGGTTTCATGTGCAGTGGTTTGCTAACGCGCTAAGCTAGCACCAGCGTGTTTCTATATTGTGACGTGACTTGTTGATAGGCAGACATTAATTTTTGTTCCTCAGTCGGTGCAGCATAGTGATGACATCACACAGACAGAAATATCTCTTTCATTGTGAATCTTTTATAAAGCATAAAAAAGCTTTAAGATCCAGGAAAATCCAGATCTGTCAGAACTAGATCATGTCTACTGTCGGCGAGTGAATTCAGTAAAGCTCTGAAGTTCAAACCAACAGATTTGATTTCATCTTGGGCTTTTCTGCACATGAACTAGAATTTGTAAACAAAACCTCACATCTTTGCTCCCGTTGGACAGAAATGCGGGGGGCGGGACAAAGCACAGACCAGGAAGTAAACAAACAGTTTCTGTTGTTCCACCATAAACTCCATTCTGAATGTGAAGAGCAGCTCAATCAGCTTTCATGATGTGATATTTCTAAAAGCTGCTGCAGCTGAATTATTAGTCAGAATCATCAATATTAGAAAAACACCAACACAAATGTTGTGTTTATGTTTCCACGAACAAACGCAGAGAGTTTGTTGACCCCGACCTTTCCCTCCCTGGGGGTCAGAGTGTGACAGCAGAGCAGCTCAGCGTCTTACCAGAGGATGGGTGAACTCTGGGGCGTGGTCGTTCTTGTCTGTGATGGTGATGGTGGCCGTCGCCGTTCCTGTTAGGCCCACCTCACTTCCTGCCATGTCCTTGGCCACGATCTCTAGTTCATACGTCGTAGTTGGGAGAGTCTGCAGGAAAAACACAAAGAGGCAAAGTTTAAAAAGGAGGAAAGAAAAATCCAGAAAGCAAAGAAAAAATAACAGCTGTGCAAAGATGAAGCATCATAAGGATCCATAATGTTTCGTATTAATCTTCATTAACTAGTTTCTACATAGAGCAGTGGGATGATTTGTGTCTATTGAAACATCAAGTTCATAGTTTAAATAAAAACATGAAGAGCAGAAAGAGGAAAAAACACTGAAAACAAACAAAGAACAGAATCAGAACCACAGGAAGGATCATCAGAACCCCGGAGAAACGGAGGAGGAGGAGAATTTTATTCTGCTTGAAAAAAATGACAAAATTCCCTCCAGATAAAAAAATTATTTCCAACGTCTGAAGATCAAAGAGCAAGAATGAAAACGAGACTGAAGAACAAATAAGGTCTGATGGTCCATCCAACCATCATCCAACCATCATCCAACCATCATCCAACCATCATCCAACCATCATCCATCCATCATCCAACCATCATCCAACCATCATCCAACCATCATCCAACCATCATCCATCGGACATCCAACCATCATCCAACCATCATCCAACCATCATCCAACCAT
>CAEFZX010023288.1:0-10623 GCA_903066825.1 Alfaro cultratus | reverse complement strand
CCCTTTTTTGGTGTTCTGCAAATACCCTAAACCTGGTGTTTTCGTCGGTTCTTTCTTTGGGTGTTTCTTGTTTTGGGGTGTGTTTTAAAAATTAAAAAAAAAAAAAAAAAAAACAAAAAAAAAAAACGAAGCAAAAACATTGTGGGATGATATCCACTTCAATAATAAATACATGTAAATAAGAAGTGTATCAGGACAGTGAATAAATAATTCAAACAGTTGATCATTTTCCAATTTAAAAATGACAACTGCTCATCGGAGGAAAGAAATATTTAACATTTATTGGAGGAAAATGAACAGCATCCTATATTCACAGACAATAAAACACAAAATACATAAGATTACACTTTGACTAGTATAGAGGTAATCCACGCATTTTGGAGATAATCCAGGATAATCCCACGTTTATTCTTCCCAAAGCATCACAGTTACAGAAAGGTATTAAATCAAAAGCATTTTACAAATGCATACAAATAAAAAAAGGCTAGATATTTTATTGAATAGTTCCATTAACGTTGTGCATAATGAAATAAAGCTTTAAAGCTGTTAATACTTCATCAGTATTGCAAAGCTGATATATAGTATTGTAAAGTCGGCTGCAGCGGCTCTGAGCTGTGACATCAGCAGCACACAAAACCTGATCTTAGCCCTTTGTTCTACAACATCATTCATCATCTATGATCTAAGCTGAGTCGGAGACCTTCTGCCTCTCTTCAAGGGGTTTTGGTTAGTCTAATGAAGCACGTAAACCCACACCTGAGCCACAGTTATTACTCAGTGCAGCAAGGGTCCTAAACATATCACCAATAACAGACACATTAAGAGGTCCGTAGAAGGACAGGCAGTGTGGATATAATTCAGAGTATGAATACAAACCTGAGCATCAGAGGCACCGTAGGTTTGGGAAGGGGCAGATAATGAGGAAAGGGGCAGAAGTAAGGGGGCAGGTGGTGAATAGAGTGGTGGGGGAGGGCATAATCCACTGTTGTGTCCCCTCCTCTGCAGAAAAAGACCTGTCTGTTCCGCTTGCACTTTAAATAGAGACGGCAGAGATGAGAGGGGCAGGGGGCAGTCTAACAAGGGGATCATGACAAGGGGGAAAATTTGGCATTTCAAAAAACAGAATGAACCGTGACAGTTCATAGTTTGATTGCAATAGGCTTAACTGGAACTGAAACCATTGATTGTGGACAGATCTCCCTTGTTATTTGTAAATTTGATGCAAAGACACTGGGAGAGAGCATCCTCCATCCAGGTCTGGTGCATAGTTTACGTCTGAAAGCAAGAGGCAGGTACAGCAACGCCAAGCTCACATCACCACACATTTCCATGCTCCAAATCAAACTAGGTCTACAACAAAGCTGAGGATTGAGAGCAAATAAGACAGAAAATTCATTAAGAAACACTTCAACATAGAGCCCTAAACCTAACCGCCCCCAACCCTTCCAAAAAACAACACTGTAATGACACTGCCAGCAGTATCAGCTGAGCCAGAGGGGAAAAAAAGGAACAGATAGAAATCACGTTGGCTTTGATGCAATGTTGTTCATTATATATACTAAATCAAATGTCCCTTTACTTGTGAAGATTTTATTTTAAGGTAAATTAGACTGAAACACAGCCATCTGGTAGGACAAATAAGAGAGAACAACCTTTGTTTGGAAGTAGTGTTTCAAAACATATCTGGAGTGCTTTTAAAAAGGTACAGATATATATGGAGGAACAAAATGTGTATTTGCAAGTTAGATTTTTCAAGTCCCCATCTTGAAAAACAAGATTGTCTCCTAAAGCTGAAAGTCCCAAATTCTATTGTAGTTCTGAATCAAATATGGCTGCCACACTTCAAAAATCTAGAGAAAGTTGTGGATAAACATTATTCTCACAGTTTGTGTTCATTTAAATCATTGACACACATAGTTCTGAAAAGCCCATATTAGTTACCAGGTTCCTTTAAGGTACAGAACCGATTGAACTATGAGATTAACTTGTACTAGGAAAATAATTAGCACCAAAACAAGTAAAAAATCCCATTGATTTTCCAATCTGCAGCTAAATCTTGCTCCACTCGGTGCAATCTAGACCTGAGCTCGGACTTGAGAGACAGAAGTACTGCAGCAATAGAGTGATAAATGTAATAAAATAGTGTTTTATATTTGTCCTAAATTATCCCATGACAGTAGAACCTGCAAACCTAATGTCCAAATTCAGCCATCACTTACAGCTAGAACAATATGAAGATCTCAAACATCTCAGAACTCATGATTAATCAAATACAAAACTAAGAAAACTCTTTGCATAAAACCACCAGATGGCAGTAGAAGATAGCCTCAAATGCCTGAGAACATCAGTTTTGTGTAGTGTTGTTCTATTAGTGCCCAAGTCTATAGATGAAAAGGTTAAAAACATGATTGTGTGTAGTTCCAAATAGTCATGATTCAGCAAACAAGATACTGTGAATAAAACTGAATAAGACAAAAAGTTTTTACACCCTTAGACACATCTGTTTCTGCTTAGTGTTCAGCTGGAGCAATTGTGTACAAAGTGCATAGGTGCAAAAAATGTTTTACAAAGACGCAGTATATGGCGAATGCACCTAAACATCAGGCATCATTTTCCTGATTCAACCATCAATTGTCCTTAGTGTTTTTATGTTTTCAAATCCATTGCATTTTGACAGAAAGTCTCCCAAGTTTGCTCAAAAAATATCTCAAAGATACAAAAAAAAATATTTCATTTCCTTGCTATGTTTCTGTTTTCATGATAATATATTTTTAAACATTCTTCTTCCCCATTCTGATGCTCCTGTCTTGCCTGTCTTCTGTTAGTGTGAGAGGGGCACAATCACTTCCACGTAGTTGTTGGGAAAGTATCCGGTTTGTCCACGGAGTCTTCCTTCAAACCAGTTCTCGTCAATTTTCCTGACCAAGGTGATTATTTCCCCCTCGTAGAAACCCAGCTCTCCGTCGTTTTCTGGCACAAAGTCATAGAGGGCTTTGCAGCTTGCCTCCCCTGGACACAGACATGATGAGAAGACGACAGACGCAAGAAGGGAAAAAGAAAGCACACGTAAGTCCAGCTACTAAAATAAAGACTCACAGTGTTGGCCAGAAGTTTACGTACACTCAGAATCTGCATAAATGTGTGAATCCTTTAAATAAGTTCAGACACATGGTGTCACTAGTGTGACATTTGAAGAGTCTCTAGAAAACACCGCTGATGGAAAGTTTCAAAGAAGAGGAAGCAAAATGTTACGACTTATTATTTCTCAGGTGATTAATGAAGAAAACTTCAGAAGCTCAAAATCAGAGCACTTATAGGATTTTTTGAATTTAACAAAGATTTTGAGATTCAGAAGTTTCAGTGGTCGGTGAAGTAGTCGTCAGATGTATAAAATTCAGCCAAATTTACAAACTTCGAACTGTGAACTTCATTCAAAATGTTTAATTTTGAATAAATAAAAAATAATGTAATGTGAGCTGCTGATGATTCCATACATCTGAAGATCTGGTAACAGAAACAGTCAACACTTGTTCCCCTTTTACGTTCTGCTCTGCTGAAAGGGATCAGTTTACACAATAAACATTCAACAGAGTTAGTAAAAAAAATAATAATAAAAAAAAACAGCCAGAGAAGTGCATCCATGTCACTGCCACACACATGTGCAACAGGTTAAAAGAAAGCAGTCAAGTTTTGTGGTTAATTAGTAGGTAATCTTCTTCTGTCCACTCACGCGGTTTGCTCTTGACGGAGGGTCTTTTGACGGGTGGAGGTGGATACTGTGCTTGGGCTGTTTAATGTTGCAGAAAGGGAAATAATTCTGTCAGAAGGGTGATGCGGATGTGCAACGTGTTTTCCTAAGACGGGGGGATTGGCACGTACACACAAAGATCAAGTAAAACACACAAAAGTAGTTTTACCAGGAGCGTATGCCGGGGGGCTCACAGGACCTGCTGAGTATCCTCCATTCGAGTCCTCTTGGTCTCCATAGTCAAAGGATTGTCTGGGTTTAGGTTTGAATTCACGCTTCGGGCGGGACTGAGCTTCATTTACCCTGCATCAAAATCAAAACAAAATGCAAAAATTACATTTCTGATCTCGGTGCAAGTATAGAGCAAGTGAAAAGGAACCTAAATGGCCTCCTCTGTGGCTTTCCCACTGAGTCAGAGTCTTCATTGCAAATTAGATTTGGATTTTATCAACATAAATGTTTGCCACTCTTTCAGGTTTTATTTGTAAAAGTAAACTCAAAACAACATTATTAGTCATTATTTTCCTTTTACTTCACAGTTCTTCTCTATTTTGTGTTGGTCTATCACATGTTGGAATGTGGCGAAATTTGAAAAAAAAATAAAAATTAAATGGATACAAATAGGCAAAACACACCACAATTTCTAGACATTTAGAAATATTTTCAGATCTATCTGTAGGTTCTGCATAAATTTCATTTAGTAGAAGTAAAGGCTTGATCATAAAGGTTGTTGACCCAGGCAATATACTGTCAGAAGTAATTTCTTGAGCCACCTGGAGATTCAAATCTATTTCTTGGAACTTTTGGCTTTAAAATTAATTATGTATGTATCCCTAGAATGCGGGGATACAAACTTAATATTATGTCAGTTTGTTTATACATTCTAATCTTCAAAATGCTTTCGATAGAACCGAAGAAGAAGACAAATGAGATTTAAATGAATAAATCTTATTTGGCAAGTTTTGTGAACTTTCCTGACTAGGTCATGATATCAGTGAAGAGGGGTGGAGCTCAACTGGCTGAGCAGGAGCCACAGGTACAGAGGTTGTCGGTGCAAAACTGCTCATTTTTTCTCAGTGTATGCCCACTTTAAATATGGTGGTTTCCAAATAAATGCTATGAGCACCAAAAACATTTTTTTTTTTTTGGGGGGGGGGGAGCACTCTGAAGACCTAAAATCAGTTGTATTTAGATTTCATTACATGGAAAATATACATATTAATTCAACAGCTATTTTTAAATAATAGCAAATTTTTAAATAGTAGGATAAAAAGTAAAAGCAGTGAAAGAGCTGACCTTTCTTTCAGTCTTTCTGTAACCTCCTCCAGGATCTCCGTGGCCTGCCTGTGGTACTGCAACAGGGACTCCACAAAGGCAGACAGCTGACTCACCTGCTCCACCTACATGTGAATCAGCAGAATATTTTAGAGCAATTAAGATAAATAAAAAGTAACAAGAACGGAGCATCAGTTTTTCCACAAGATTGTTTTTACATGTTTACTGAAATTTTTGTTTTCTAAGGCAATGAGTTGAGATTCCCATGTGTTTATCACCTGAATCACAAAGCCTTAATTTATGTGGAAGAGACATGAAAACAGTAAACATCAGAGAAAAGTCTGGTTCGACAAGCTTGGCCTACAGCAAGTCACCATGGAAAGAAAAAAGAGGCAGGTCAGCTGGAGCAAGCTGTTCCTGAAGATTCGATGTGCTGACTGAGTTTCGAGAAGCATGCATAAAAAAACACCCATTTGAGCTTATTTTTATAAAGGGATGGTAAACTTTGTTAACGGATTAGTCAGAGAAACACAAAAATGCATTCTATTTTTCTAATTTAAATCATGTTCAATACAATTTTAGAAGATTTGTTCATTTGTTTTTACATTTAAGTGTAAAGGTACAAAAATCTTGCATTGAAATTTAAGTCTTAGATGCCGTTATAAATGATTATATGCAATAGGCACTGGATTATATTAAATATTCTTTATTCATTTTGCAACATGTGAAATAAGTTCACAAGAGGAATATTTTCGGTGTGGTGGATTAGATCCAAGGTCAAGTTTTTAATCCTTTTTACTGATATGAATTGCTATCTTCCAACAAAAAGTCTAATAATTTAGTTAGTAAAATACAATAAATTGACTTTACCAATTTAATTGTGTCGAAATCATGACATGAATCCAGACCCAGTCATAAACCTTTAGAATAAATGGGCAGTGGATTTTTTTTTTTGTATTTTCTGTGAGTATATATTTTTATGAGGGTCTGTGTAACCAAAATGTTCAATTAGATGGGCAAAAACTGAACTTTGCTGTGTTAACTCAAAGATGAAGAACGTCATCTTATTACAAAGGCTCCAACATGTTTCCATCTGCTGCTCTCTGGTTTATCTACCTTTGCACTCTTGAGAAATAAAAAAATCATATTAAATACCAGACAGCATTGCCGGGCAGCATAAAAAACGCATAAAATTACATTCTCAATATTGTATGGATCATAATGGATGATCACGTGGGAGACTGCTTCACTATTTCCAATTGCTTTAGCATGTCCTCTATGACTCATTTTATGGACTCCTCTGTATGACTAGTTGCGGTAAACTTAAACATCTTTTAACCAGCTTAAAAGACAAAAATGAAAACTTATGTGATATCCATTTATGTCAGACAAAAAATCAAACCAAGGCATTTGCAAACTTACATCAGTTTCCAACAGATTATGCATGGAGCTCTCAGCCATCTCTTTGGACTCGTGGAACTTCTCCAGGGACTGCCTAACGTCTTCATCTGAGATTTTACCTTGACGCTTCTTTTTATAGTCATAGTCCAAACGGCGGCCTTCCAACTTCTTTAAGTGGTGCTGTGAGTTAAACACACAGGGGTGAGGGTGAGATTAAAAATGTCATTTGAAATAAAACTAAGTATATTGTCTCTGTGATTTTTTTGTGTTATTTTTCCCAGTGCACCTGCCTTACAAAGCACAAACCTTGCAGTTCAGTGCAAAGCCTGTATGTAAATAAACGTATCCCATCTTTGTTCTACCTGAATATCTTTGATATCCTTCTCAGCGACCGCCTGCAGTGGGTCAATAAAATTTTGCTTCACATCAATATCCAGGGAGTCCTTGACTTCAGCCAGCCTCTTCATCGCCTCTCCAACATCCACCAGAGCTCCGCCTATAAAATACCCACAAGTAGAAAAGTAGGAAATTCTGACTGCCTTGGGTCAATATTAAATCAGTAGATATTTTCACAGTCACAATATATAACTGCACAAGCTCCTTCCCCAGCAGGGGTTGAACAAAGTTACATAGAAAAAAAAAATAGATTTGCACAGCTGCTGTTTAGTTTGTGATTTTCATAATGCTAAAGTTCCAAGGAAAATGATTTGTACTTCATAGAAAGACGAGCCAGTGTGGAAGAACATCAGTGTTTTCTACTCATATTTAACATTCTTAATACAGACTCTGCCGTTAGCTCAACTTGAACATCTAGTTGCTTTTCTCTACTTCCATATACAGTTTGGTTCTAAATTTGAATAGAGCTGAGTTCTAAATAAAGTAATTGTAAAACTGAGTGAAATGCAAAACATTAACGCCACAGAAAAACTAGGTCTGCTTTTAAAAATGTAATGTTGACCAAGTACAACAAACAATAAAAACAAACTGTATTCTGTTTTCTGTTGCTGTGTGGATATAAAGATGGGAAGTTCACCACTAAATGCCAGCTGAATGTGCTTTTCAAACAGAATGAGAAGTATGAGGGTTTTTCACTTCCCGAGTGTTTTTGGTTTCTTGTTTCATCCAAAAATGCCCCCAGACTTAACACAAGGTTGTTTTGTAAGAGCATAAAATAATATATATCGATAAATCCATAGATAAATGTCCACACTACATCCCCAAAACGGTTCCACAAGTCTTACCAAAGCTATTGTCCTCCCCTATGTCCCGTCCATATTTAGTCATAGACTCCCCCAGAAGACCCTCTGGCTGGGGGTAACCAGGACTGTTCACCTGCCCACGCATTTTGGACACTGTGTTAAGCATGGTGAGCTTAGCTCTCGACGCAGGATTGGGCTGCAGGTACTCTGATGTTTTCCCAATGACATCCACTACTGCTTTACTGGTAACATCTGCTTTCTGGAGGGACATGAGAAGGTAACAAAAAAAAAAAAAAAAAGTAGAAAAAAAGAGAGTATTTGTCAAAGAATCATTGGTAGCCTTATTTGATTTGAGCAAAATCGTCCAGTTAATTATGCTGTAATTACCCTTTCAAGTTCTTTAAAGTCTTCATCCAGTTTGGTTCCTTCTGCACCTCCAACCTTTTCACTCATCATCTATGGAAATAAAGCAAGTAGAATGATTACTTTCAAGAATAAATTTCAATGTTAATGTAATGACATTATCCAACATAATAATATGCTACTTGTCACTTCTATATCTTTTTATTTGTGGTCAAAAGAACAGCAGGAGCAGGTTAGGTATTGTTCATACAGTTAAAACGTACTGGGCAAAGTTCTACTTATTATGATTCTATTGTTTCTGACATGATTTTATTAGTAAATTATTATTTGTGTTTCAAAATATGGACAGTACATTGAACAAATGTTTTAGTTAAAATGGTAAACGCTTTAACACGAATCAAAGAACCACTAAGCTAATATTAAAGATACTCCTCCCTATGGCAGCTTTGTTGGAATAGCAAGACTGGAAAACAAAGTAATTTTTACAAGTAAAGCGCAAAAACACTAATGTCTATCAAAGAATTTTCATTTAAAATTTCTATACTTTTCTAGGTTGAATTTTCTTGCATTTCTATAACATTTTGAACAGTTGAGTAGAAAACATCCATCTTGAAGTATTTTTATTTGTATGTTGTACAAATCACAAACCCCACAATGCTGAAACTGGCTTTTTTTGACATCTTGACTAAGTTTCTATTGTAAAATTTGTCTTTTCTTGGTTGCCAAACAAAGATGGGCGTATCATGGATTCTTTAAATGTAACTCCCCTTCATTTATTAGGCAAAATATGATATTTACAAACAGGTCATGTATTTAAATAATCTATTTATGGTCTAAATGTTTATAAGTTGTTTTCACACCTACTTTATCCTTACTAAACAAATATGACAGAAAGCAAAATACTGACAATTCTTAAAGTCTTAAAACCTTAATTTACGTCCTGATGAATTCAGCTTCTTAACAGATACTTTTTGAGGGCCAAGGAGCGAACAGGGACACGTCGTCATCTCAGGATCATGAACAAAAGACTTGGTCCAGGACTATAAAGCGCCGCGCTTTTTTTTCCTAATTTATGAGAAGTAATCCTTTTGCACTGCGAGCAACCTCCTAACATCTGTGCTTTAGAACTCCAGTTTCATATAAAGGCTTCTCCACTTTTTCAATCAGGTCAGCAAATGCATCACAGTTTCCTACACGATGACCACAGGCAATGCTCTGTTTTACTGTGCAAAAATGTTACTTTATAATCCCTCTTTTACAAACACAAGTGGTTCAAGGCTCATTATAGAAGACTGAAAATGTGCTAGTCTACATGTATAGAATATAGATAGCTATAACAGATGGATTTAACCATCTGTTATATGGTTAAATATAACGGATGGTTATATTTAAACAAGATTATTTTCTCTTGTTTAAATAAAACCACTTAATTAGCTTGTCTGGAATGTATATAATCTCAAAATCTTTTCCAAACATGAATGAAGAATAACCCAATAACACTCAACAGCAAAAAAGGGGTTGTTTCAGCATTTTTTTGGCTTCCTGAGTGGTAAGCAAAAAAGTTAAGATAAGTTAAAAATTAGAAGTATGAACAATTTACTTGCTACACTAATTACGTCAACTACAACTGCCAATATAATGATTTGCGGTCAACATATAGTTTTTATGATTTGGACTTTTTCATTTTACCAAAAGCTACAGCCAAGTCACACTGACGTGTCTCTACAGTCCCCCACATACAGTCTGCAGGTACTTGCATGCGTCTGTGCATGCTCCATATGTCAAACAAGTTTAGCTCTATTCAACGGTTGGCTCCGTCTAACCAAAAGTCTAAAAACAGGTTTTTAGACTAACAGTGAAGCATCTGATCCACTGTCAAATGCCCTGATTTAAAGTTCTCAAAGGCTACAGTGGCTTCAACTTTGGAAGTAGACCAACGTTACTGGTGATAACGCAGGATTTCATTGCAAACCACACAGACAAGCAACATGCAAGATTTGCAGCTAAAAAACACTGAGGGGCGGCTGCTGATCCACTGGTGGAGACAAAGTTGCTGTGAGTTATTTCTACAGTTGCTGAATGGACACTATGAAGTCAGACAGGCTGCTCCATTTTATGTTTAGAGCAATGTTTTAACTGCTTTATGCCTGTGTGTTATATTGTTAAGAGGTGTTGAAGCCAGTCAAAAGTGATTTAATTTCATCTCATTTTAATCAACTGTGTTGAATGTGTATTTACAGTCACTTATTAGATTTAAAGTAAAGGTTGTCAAATAAATTTATATTCATTGGGAGTATATCATCATATTTGACACTCTAAGTACTCAACCTTTTTTATTTGTGAAAATACTTGACTACTACTAAAGAGCTTCAAATCATTTTTTTGTCATGCTGTAGTTACCCGCTTGCATCTAATTTCCTTTATTTCAAGTGCAAATCTTTCTTACTTTACATATTTTGTGGTATAAAATACCACAAAGTAAATAGGCTTCTTTGAAGTAAAATTGTTCAGCCAAAATTGATTTATATATATATATATATATATATATATATATATATATATATATATATATACACACACAGAACAGACCAAAAGTTTGTACACACAGTCTAATTCATGAGTTTGATTTTTTTTATA